>QFDD01005477.1:0-16041 GCA_006871305.1 Vachellia collinsii | reverse complement strand
TCAATTTAATTCAACCATTCCATTGTTAAACCAAAAATACCAAAAAGATTTACTTCTTGCATTGTTTTGTCATTACACCACTGTTTTCATAAACCAAAACCCCCTTTTCATACCCAAGTTCAACATGTTTTTGATAACCAATTTAGACTAGGAAACCAATAAACCGCTCCTCGAGAAGAACGATTGGTTGCCCACTATACTGCATTAATTTGGAGCAATCATTTTGTATCGAACCGGAAGGCGACAAAACCGGGTCCGATCAACATCTCTATCACTTTATTTTAAATAATTCAGAAAATAAGAGACATAAGAAGAATAAGGGAATCCTAACAACAAAAAATTCTTTTATTTTCTTGCTGAGTTTTATTATCTTCTACCAATTCTATCACCCTATATCTTTACAAGAAATGTTTGTTTAATCATGGAGAGTACCACTTTCTAATTAACTAGAAGGTTGCGGAAGAACTCTTAAGGACAGTGTCCTCAGATGCAACCTGAACCATTCACACTTTGTTGAATTTTGCAAATTGTCCCAACAATTTTTTTATGAGAACCAACATATATCTTATGTGTCATATAAATTAATGCAATAAGTTTCACTACCTATGAAACATGAAAAATTGTAGTTATTTAAATAAAAACATTTATGGTATATAAATGATGATAATTATCCATTTAAATCATGTCATCAGTGAGGCTACAACCAATGATTTTTTTAATAAAAAAAATTTACTGCCATTCAATTAAACTATATATTTTATTTATCACATTTAAGTTCAACGAATATGTTTATGGCTTCACTGAGTAGTGATAAACTCTAATGAATCTCTATACTTTCAAAGCTTTAGATTATACGTTATTTGTGGCTTCTTGTTTTTGTTTTTTGAGTATTATTCTTATTTCGATATATGTGTAACTTGTCTTTATGCCACAGCATTTAGGTGATAGGTTCTATTATCTAGTGAATTTTTCAAGCGTTCTTGACTTTCATAGCAGCCCGACAAAAGAAACAAATATATTTAATGTACAAATTCCAACAGAACAATGTCAAATAGTAGGACACATATTTTCAATAAAAAAAATGCAGTGTGTGGCGCTCTTGTTATATTGCTTATACATGTGTCCTCTACTTCACTCTTCTTTTGCTCTATTTTTTCCTCTATTCTTCAATTCTTCATATTGACTTTCAAATCAAAAGGAAGGAGAGATCATCACTTAATAAATATTTGACTTCATATGATTTACCAAAAAACAATGTCTTTATCTCAGAGGTGGTGGGAAACAAATTTGGTAGCATTCACTATTTTGCTAAATCAAAAGGAATGGATTTTTCTTTGTTATTTATAATGAATCTTTTTTATATCTTTTGTTATTCATTTTAAATTGGCACACAATGTGGAAATCAGTTGCTCACTTGCTCTGGTAGTTCAGTGATCTAGCAGTGCTTGATGTGCATATGATTGTTCTGCCGCCTATCCATGAAAGTCTTTCCCATATGTTCAAAAAGAGCTATAATTATCCATTAATTAAATTAACGGGAAACTTATTACCCGCAAAAACCAACCATATATGTTACAATCCATTTAATATGGCTTAAATGGGCTAAGGCATGGGTATAGGCTAGCCATACCCACGTTAATTTAGATGGGTGGGTTATAGGTTGGGGCACGGGCTACCTAACCCGCCCGTTTCTCTCCCTTGAAAGAATTCGAGAGAAATAAGAAAAATGGAGAATGAGGCAGTAGTATTAGGGATGTGAAAACGAAAGAAGCAAATATGAAGCCTTGGGAGTAGTAGTAGATTGCAGAGTTTCTTGTGCAAGGATAGAGAGGTGCTAATAGGGTTATTACTGAGGTGTGGGTAAATCATGTTGAATTTATTTTATTGTTATTCATTATCCGAGGTGCTATATGTGAGCCTCTTTCAAATTTCGAAATCTTCCTCTTCTTCTCTTTCCTCTTGTCAAAGGTGCATTTGTAATTTTTATTCGCTACTTGATGCCTAATATAAGTATTTTCTATTCAAGCATTATGTTGGTAGGAATGACTCTCTAAAAAGTACAAGAAGACTAAATGAAGAAGAAAGTTGTACACAATGTCTCCAAGGCATGGGTAGCACTTTCCTTTAGGCTTAATTCACCCCCACCTATTCCTCTATTATAGGGTGTAAGTTAGATTAATTAGTGAATTTCAAGCAGGATACAATAGAGACCCTTGAGCATGGATTTCACTCCCAACACTCAAGCCAAGACAACAAAGGCTTTTACAAAGTAATAGTTTGGCATTTTCTATGTGTGCACTCAAAGAGAAAGACAATGAGTTTGATCTTGTTGTGTGAAAATTGTGTGCGCAAATGGAGTGATGGGGAGGGTATTTATAGAGTGTAGAGAGATGTCTTGAAGTTGTACCTTGTAACGTAATGTCTCTTCAATTAAAAGTCACAACCATACCACTTCAATATAAAGTCACAACTAATGACTTTTCCACGAAGAGTTACATCTTTATGGCATGTAAGGGTACATGACTTTATAATTATAACCCCTACACAACCCTTCAAACAAACAATTATTTCCTAAGGGCATTGCATCTTCCTTTGACAAAAAAAACACATCTCTTCATTTTAAAAATTTTCTAACAATCCCCCACCATTTTTAAAATGATCAAAACTCTTATTACTTTGAAGATCTCATGTTGTCAGTAAAGGTATCTCGAGGATTTGAACATTTACCTAAGTAGGACACAGTTTCACTCATATGAAATAATGTGGTAGGCTAAGCTTTGAACCAATTATCCCATATGAACAGGTGTGCGTGAATTACGCATGAGATCTCGGGCCATTGTATGCCACTTTAAACGACACGTTTATGGCCTTGTGTCCGTATCCTTTTCATGAGACTTTTCAAAGTCAAGCCCTTAGACTCTTAGAAGCGGCCCCACTTCACTCTCTTATAGGTAGACTCCATCAAGAGCACCACCATGATAGATGCTCCAGTAAATATATGCTTATAGGTCTATTAAGAGCTAAATAAATGCTCAACCTTTCCCTTTTAATCTCATTGTTATCAAGCACTTTTCAACCTTGGAATGTACAAAATGTTAAGTACTTGCAATCACTCTGATAGCGTACTTTCACCATTGAACTCAATACTTGATATGATGGTCATCAATTGTAAGTTGGGTTTCCACTATTGGACCAATGTTTATAGGGCTTCAAACCCATCCCCTTTGATGTTTTTAACACCATATCCCTTGTCAAATCTTTCGTCAAATGATCTGCAAGATTTAATTCAGACCTTATATAACTTATGAAGATTAAATCCTTTACATAGCTATGTCTAAGGCCAATATGTCATGACTTTTCATTATAAACTTGCCTATAAACCCTTGTAAGAGCAGACTAACTATCACAATTGATAGATATTGGTTCCATCGGCTTATATCATATAGGAATTTCAAGTAATAAGTTTCTAAGCCATTTTGCTTCCTTACTACTTGCAGCTAATACTATAAATTCAGAGTCCATGGCAAAGTCACCAAAACAAGTCTGTTTCTTTGATCCCTAGGAAATAGCACCCCTACCAAAGGTCTACCCATCCACTCTTGGAAGCATGATCCTCTAAGTAAGTTATCTAATTGGCATCTGTATATCCTTGCAAAATTGAAGGATTACCATTATAGGTCAAACTATAATTAATGGTTCCTTTTAATTACGTTAGTACTCTTTTCATGGCTTGCCAATGGATCTCACTTGGATTGCTTGTGTACTTGCTTAATCTTCCTACAACATATGTTATGTCTGGTCTTGTACATGTCATAGCATACATCAAGCATCCAATTATCTTTGAATATTCATGTTGTTTCACTGAACAACCTTTATTTGGTATTAACATTATGCTAGAATCAAATGGAGTAGAAACAGGACAACAATCAAAACAGCTAAATTTATTTAATATCTTTTCAATGTAATGAGATTGAGAAAGACCAAGACAATTGTTATCTCTAATAATTTTGATTCCTAGCATAACATCTGCTTCTCCCATATCTTTCATGTCAAAATGTTCAGATAATAATTTCTTTGTTTGGTTTACTTCATCCATATCAGTACCAAAAATTAGCATGTCATCTATATACAAGCAAATAATGACACTTTTCCATTTAGAAATGTACTATAAACACATTTGTCAGATTCATTGATTTTATATCCATTTGCTAGAATTACTTCATCAAATTTTCTATGTCATTGCTTAGGGGCTTGCTTAAGTCCACAAAGAGACTTAATTAATTTACATACTTTATGTTCTTGACCAGGAACCACAAACCCTTCCGGTTGTGTCATATACACCTCTTCTTCTAGTTCTCTATTAAGGAAAGCTGTTTTGACATCCATTTGATGGATTACAAGATTATATATTGAAGCAAGTGCTATAAGAACTCTAATAGTGGAAATTCCTGCAACCAGTGCATATGTATCAAAATAATATATTCCTTCTTTTTGTGTAAATCCCTTAGCAACCAACCTAGCCTTAAATGTATCTATAGATCCATCTACTCCTAATTTCTTTTTGAAAATCCATTTAAAACCAATAGGTTTAGAACCAGGAGGGAGATCTACCAGTTTCCGAGTTCTATTTCCTATTATTGAATCCATTTCATCTTGTATAGCCTCTTTCTAGAATGCAGCATCCTAAGACTTCATAGCCTCTTCAAAAGTTTCAAGATCATGTTCTAAATTAAAACAAATAGTAGATAATTTTCAATCTCTTCTCTAGTCCCCCCAAAAAGAAACATAAAGAAGTCTAAACTTTAAGTTTTTGCTTTCCAAACCCTTTTACTTTTTCTAAGTTCTATTTCTTCTAAGATGTTTTCACTACAAACATTTTCCTCTAGATTTTCCTTCCCATTTGAATGAGAAATATCATTGGATTTCGAAATTGAACTAAACATTTCTTCTTGAAAAATTATATCCTTTGACTCAATTACTTTATTGATAGGATATAAATCATTTGGTTCAATTACTAAAACCGATATGCCTTACTATTTTCAACATATCCTAAGAAGATACACTCAATTCCCCTTTCACCCAATTTCTTCCTTTTGGGTTCTGGAACTTTAGCTATTGTTCTGCATCCCCAAACTCTTAAATAACTAAGATTGTGTTTTCTTTTCTTCCATAATTCATATGGGGTTATCTTATTTTTTTATTAGAAATTCTATTTAATATATGACATGCTATTAGTAATGCTTCACCCCAATATCCACTAGACAAACTAGAGTAAGATAACATGACATTTACCATTTCTATAAGAACCCTATTTTTCCTTTCGACTATACCATTTTGTTATGGGGAATAAGGGGCAGTTACTTGATGTATTATACCTACAGATTCAAAATATTTTGGATCATAATATTCTCCCCCTTTATCTATCCTAATACATTTAATAAAGGTTTTACATTGAATTTCCACTTCAGATTTAAAGATTTTAAATTTGTCTAGAACTTCATCATTTAAATTCATTAAATAGACATAAAAATATCTAGTGTAATCATCAATAAAAGTCACATAATACTTTTTACCGCCTAATGTAGGCCAACCATGCAAATCACAAACATCATAATGAATTAGTTCTAATATTCTTGAACTTCTTTCTACTTTAGGGAAAGATTGTCTTTGTTATTTTAGTCATTATACACGTAGTGCAAGACTTATTATTACTAATAGATTTTGGAATCAATTCAAGATTCATCATATCATTTAATTTTCCAAAATTAACATGACCCAAACGATAATGCCACATATTACAAGAGTCAACAATATAAGCAGAAATATAAATATTATTATTAATTTTAGTAACATTACATTTGAAAATGTTCTCACAGAAATACACTTTGCCTATAAACATTCCACCTTTAGTGAGAACAAACTTGTCTCCCTTAAATACAGACTTAAACCCAAACTTATTAAGTATTGGTACAGAAATTAAATTCTTCCTAACTTCTGGCACATAATATACATCTCTTAACGTGAGTGTTTTTCTAGAAGTAAATTCAATTTCCATAGTCCCTTTACCCTTGACTTGAACACTTGAAGCATTTTCCATGTAAAGCACATCTCCTTTTTCTTCTTTCAATGTCTTGAAGAAGGCCTTGTTCTTGCACACATGGCCAGTTACACTGGAGTCCACCCACCATGACTCATAGTTATCAACCAAGTGAATATCATAAATCATAGCCATAAGATTGTCAACTTTTTTGGATGTATTGTTTTCTTTCTCTTTCTTCTTTTTGAAGAAACGACATTCTTTCTTGTATTGTCCTGTTTTTCCACCAAAAGAAACAAGTAACCTTGTTTTTCTTACTTCTGTGACTATACTGCGTCTGGAATTTGTCATTCTGCTTCCCTCTTTTCCTTGAGGTCTTGTGGGACTGTCCTTCCTCCACTATGTGGACTTTCTCATGATCAGTTGCATCTTTTGCCTCATCTTGCTTTTGATATTATTTTTCTAAGCGAAGATGGTTTCCTAACTGTTCAAGAGTGATATCTTCTTTTTTGTGTTTAAGACTCTTTTTGAAGTCTTTCCAAGAAGGAGAAAGTTTGTCTATGATTGAGGAGACAACAATAGACTTATCCATATTCATTTTGTGTTGTTTAAAATTATTCAAAATATGTTCTACCTCATGCAATTGTTCCATAACAGATTTTCCATCAATCATTTTATAGTTATTGAAATGAGAAACAAGAAACTTCTTACTTGTTGCACCTTCTTGTATGTACCTTATCTCAAGTTTGTCCCAGAGATCCTTTACAGACACTGAATCCTGATAGACATCAAACAGAACATTGCAAAGCCTATTTAGGATATGTCCGGTGTAAATGAAATCATCATTCTCCCATTTTTGTATCTCTCTGATATCAGCAATGGTTTCATTTTCTCATTCTTGTGGCTTGGGAGTGGTGAGGACATAAGCCACATTTAGAGTTGTGAGGAGAAACTTCATCTTTCTCTACCATTTTAAGAAGTTACATCTTTCAAACTTTTCTAACTTCACAAAATTTGTAGTCAACTCCTTCAAAGAAGCCATTTGTATTTAGAATTAAGCCTAAAGATTGTTGGCAGGAATGACTCTTTAAAAAGTACAAGAAGAATAAATGAAGAAGAAAGTTGTGCACAATGTCTCCAAGGCGTGGGCAGCACTTTCTTTTAGGCTTAATTCTCCCCCACCTATTCCTATATTACAGGGTGCAAGTTAGGTTAATTGGCGAATTTCCTGCAAGATACAATAGAGATAATTAAGTATGGATTGCACTTCCAATACTCAATCCAAGACAACAAAGGCTTTTACAAAGTGATAGTTTGTCGTTTTCTATGTGCACTTAAAGAGAAAGACAATGAGTTTGATCTTATTGTATGAAAATTGTGTGTGCAAATGGAGTAATGGGGAGGGTATTTATAGAGTGTAGAGAGATCTCTTGAAGTCGTATCTTTTGAAGTAATGTCTCTTCAATAAAAAGGCACAATCATACCACTTCACTAAAAAGTCACAACTAATGATTTTTTCATGAAGAGTTACATTTTTATGGCATGTAAGGATACATAACTTTAGAATTATAACCCCCTACACAACCCTTCAAACAAATAGTTATTTTCTAAGGGCATTGCATCTCTTCCTTTGAAAAAAAACACATCTCTTCATTTTAAAAATTTTCTAACACATTACACATACTCTTTTTGTGTGATTACTATCAGGTTCTAAAGATGTGATTTAATTATCAAAAGATTTCAATATTAAGTTAGTAACATAAATATGATGTTATCTCTTACATTGAAACTTTTCATTACATATTTCTCATTTGTTATTGAACTCATGAGTGATTGAATACATTTTTTGATACTTCATGGTGATTCCCTATTTTCTTCTTTTTCCTGTGTATATGGTTTTTACTTGGCTTTTGCTTATCGAATACATATTTTTAATTCTTAATAATAATGAATAATCATAAATCTTTTACACAATTGGCACATATAATATTAAATATTTAATTACTATTGCAAAGCACGGGGAGTAAAATCTATTGGAAAAGAAATAGGTTAATGTAGATCTAGATCGAACTATTTCCGTTCATATTCATTTCGCTGCTCTTAGTCATCTATTGAGATTTAGTTTAGGTTTTATTATTTTATTATTATTTCCTAATTTCTAGTAGATCTTATCACCTACTGGGATTATTTGCAATTGATCTCAGCCCTCTATTTTAACCTAGGAATTATGGACCCCATCTTGATTTAACCCATTGATCACCACTAAAATAATCCCTACCTGCTTCCACTCACATGCATCCATAGACAGGATTAGAAATTGATGCTATGTGACAGAATAAAGATTCTACAGCACTTCCACATTTCAATTAAACCCACTCCCTTTTCACAGATTTATATAAGTGAATTCACCCACCCATTAAACAATGTATTGATCTGCACTAAAAAAACAATGGATTGATTCTCCAATGAATTTAAGCCTGTTTGTGATCGCGTTAAAAAATCATGTTCAAACTGAGACAAAATCTCTCTTACAAACCTACCTCATAAACCGTAAATTACATTGGAAAAATAGATTTCATCGCTAATTTAAACATACATTTGTTGTTTTGCTTCGAGAACAATTCAAAAAAAGGGTGCCATTACAGTAATGAAATTTAAAATATTGGAGGAATCAATTTGTTCATTCGAGCATCTAGTCAGAGTCTCAGTTATGGTTGTGTATATAGAGAGTGTCTCGTAGCTAACAATAAAGCCTCTTCGGGAAGTCAACAGTACAAGGAGATTAGTTACTACAAATAGCGGTGGTTGGAAAATATCCTAGACACACCCATTTTCTTGTTCACAACATTAAATATGCAGAACAGATGTTGCTACCACTCCGCTCCTATTTATACATACATTTTCTTTCATGGGCATGACATTATATATAAATAACAATTTTGTCTTGGCTAAGAATTTGAAGCCCTTTTTTCATCTTTTACCCTAATTAATTCCACGTCTCTCTCTTTTTTCCACTCATTCTTTCCTATCTTTTTCCCATTTATCATCTCTCTTGCTCATCAAATTTATAAATAAGGGTATGTTTGGGAAAATAATCATATATCTAACATATTCATTACTTCTAACTAATTTTAAGTAGTTGCTGCTTATAGAAAGAACAGTAGGATTACTATTGAAAAGATGTTAGGGTATATACGGTAAATGCGGTTGGGAGACAGCTTGGTTATTTGATTTTCTATGACAGGAACTTTGAGGATCTAAAGAAAATTAAAGGAACTCGGGGAAGATCACACCAATGAAAATCAATTTCTTTTTTTTTGGTAGAAAAGGATGCTATTTCACGTATTAAAAGTTGTACAAGGGAGCCTTAATAAGAAATTACATTTTAAGGTTCAAAACAGAAAATGCTCTAATAGTTTGAGTAACAACAACTTTAATTTGCATGAGAATAGTATATGTACTACATCTTTCATTTGTGAAAAATCTATTGGTTCGGACATGCCACAATTTCCAGCAAGTGATAGATATTCCAACTTTCTAGGCGTCATCAAGAGTAGAGTTTAGCAGTAGTCTCTGAAGTCCAGTAGTCAAATTAGTGTTGAAGAGTTCCACGTATAAATCATGAGGCAATGGCAATATTTTTTTTTTCGACCGAGGAAGCTAATGGGAACTCTCTAATAGCATATTAGATGCTTTCTTCATTGGTGTTGCATAACGACCACTTCCTATCTGTTGACATTCCCCTTCGGTGTCTTTCTAAGTTTGTGAGAAGCTTACCCTTGAATAAAAGACAAACAAATGTTAGAACTTGTTGGGCAACATGGAGCTTCCAAATGCGATCCCATTTATCTTCAAAGTTGTTACAGTTAAGAGATTCTAGAGCTTTATAAGTTGATTTAGTGGTGAAGTCTCCAGAATTTGTTAACACCCAGCTGCATGATGGCTCTCCCCCAGAAGATGGGATTGAGATGTTAGAATTAGCTTTAAGAGACCATTTCCAATTAACATTCATATCCACAGAGTAAGATATTGGCTTGGAGAGGTCTGTCTCAAGAATGGGGGCATAAGAAATATTTTTCATAGGTCCATGGTCACCCATGCAGTAATGAGACCAAAATGTTAATCGTTGGCCATCTCCAAGGTTCCATTTGATGTCAAAGAATGCTTCCTACCAATTCTTGAGCATACTCCTCCAAAAGTAGGATGAGTTGATCCTATCAGTTCAATTGGGTATTAAAGGAGTATACTTATCCTTAAGCACTTGAACCCACAGTGCATTAGGCTACATTAACATCTTAAAAATGAGCTTGAAAATGAAGGCCTATTGTGGGATTCAAGACACAATAAGCCACATCCATCATTTCTCATAGGTTGGCATAAATCACTCCATTTGACAAGATTTACCCCTCAATGATCTGTTGAATATCCCTATATAAATTTTTAGACCAATCGCTCAATTGCCTTGCAACAAGATGAGGGAAGAAGGCTACTTTGCATTGAATATAACAGTAAGAGGATAGAGTAGATTTAGCCAAAGTGATTCTGCCAGCAAGAGAAAGGGTCCGGCTTCAACCTGCTAACTTGGGCTGCAACTTATTGAGGATGTACTGGTAGGTTCTGGATGAGACTCTTCCAATTATCAAGGGTACTCCTAAATATTTCCCAAGGGCTTCAATTTGTTGAAATCCCAATTCGCTATAGATTTCTCTCTTGGTAGCCATATCAACATTTTTAGAGAAGTAAATCTTGGTCTTAGATTGACTAGTCTTATGACTCAAGGAACAACATAATTCTTCTAGTATTTTCTTGATTATTTCAGCTTGATGGATGGTGATGTGCCCAAATATGATTAAATCATTTGCAAAAAATAAATGCAAGAGGGGCATTGCCTTCCACCCCATTTTAATTGGTTTCCAAGCACCCTTTTCCACTTCTATTGTAATTGCTTGTGAAAGTTTTTCCATACAAAGTACAAAAATGTATGGTGATAAAGAGTCCCCCGTCAAATGCCCCTCATTGGAACAAAGGGTTCAGATGATTTGCTATTCCACAATACTTGTTCTGGCAGACCAAGTCAATAAAAGTATTTTCAAAAAGGTTCCACCTTAGTCTATCAAAAGCCTTTTCTAAATCAACCTTGATAGCCATCCATCTTCCCCTACCTTGCTTTTTCCTCATAGAATGGATCAGTTCCTAAACTATTATAATATTATCAATTATACTTCTTCCATGAATGAAGCTAGACTGATACGGGCCAATCAACTTGGGTAAAATTATAGAAAGGTGTCTAGCAATTACCTTGGTTATAATTTCTAAAGAATGAAGCAAAGACTAATAGGCCTAAATTCAGAGATAGAACTATGCTTGATGACTTGGGGGATTAAGGTAACAGGGTTCTATTCAGTTAAGAATCAAGAGAACCTTCATTCCACAGTTACTTCATTAGGTTGAAGATACTAGAGCCAACTATCTTCCATTAACTTTGGAAGAATAAGGCATTCAACTTGTCAATCCCAGGAACTTTCAGAGGCTTCATGTTTAAAGCACACTTAACTTCCTCAATTGTGATCATTTGATCTAGGACATAATAATCAATTGCAGAGAGAGGTGGAAAAGCATCCAAGATAGATGGAGGCATAAAAGTAGGATCCTCTAAGGAGTATAATATGATGAAAAAAATCACGAGCCATCACAGATAAGGACTGTTCATTCGTGAGCCAGTCTCCTTGCATCGACTTAAGCTGAGTAATAGAGTTAAGTCATTTCCAAATTCAGGCCTTCATGTGATAATAAGTAGTATTTTGGTCCCCCAAACAAATACCTTCCTAGGATGATTTTGGAGCCATAGAAGCTCCTCTTGAAAGCATATCTCCTCATAATCTTCTAGCAGTGATTGCTCCAAATTTCTTAAGGAATCAAAATTATCTTGATTTTTTAGCTTAATTTCAATGCCCTTCAATCAAGCAAGGGTGTGCCTCTTCTTTTGTCCAATTTCCCCAAAAATGCGTGTTCCATCTCTTCATCGCTGATAAGAAGGAACCAATGTTGCCAATAATATCCTGAGATGAATTCCAATGCTTCTTGACAAGGTTAGAGAAGTTTGGGTGAGTCAACCAAGACGTCAAAATCTAAATGGCTTCTCTCTGTTGTTGGATCTATTACAAAGACACAGATTAATAATGGTTGCCTTATGGTCTGATAGCACCTTTGGTAAGTGATACACCCAACTATTTGTGAACTAATTGATAAAAGCCTTGTTACATAAAGATCTGTCCAAGCATACCATCAGAGTGCCTCTTCTCCAAGTGAACTTGGGTCCACTAAAACCCATGTCGATTAGCCTATGCTGGTTAATGAATTCCTTAAAATAATTACACCTAAGATTTGGCCAACTAGGTCCACCCTTGCATTCTTCGCTATGAATGGTAGCATTAAAATCGCCCGCTATTAACTACGGCATATCAGACTGAGGTGCCAAGCATGATAGATCTTGCCATAGAAAATTCCAAATATCAACTTGTAGACTGCCGTAAATAGTGGTGAATAGAAATTATATAAGAAAAAATATTGTATACCTGAATTAGTGATATGAGGATTAATTAGCCAGCTCAGCAACTGATTAGTAACTGATTTTGGTTAATTAGCTGTCATACGGGATAACTAGCTGTATACGGGATTGACCCACATGATATATGCGAATACATGTACTCAGCGAAGGCTGTTGAATAATATCAAATTTCACTCTACTATCTTTTCTCTCTTCGTCTCTATACCAACTGGTATTAGAGCCTGGTTTTTTGCCATGGTGTCGGAGACTCACTCCTCAAACAGAATCAAAGTTTTGGAACGTCGCTTAGATTCTTACGCTGCAGTGGCTGAAGGTACTCAAGCTCATCTGGAGCAACACACACTAGATATTGGAGATCTCAAACAGTCAATGATCCACATCGAAGCATGCTTACAGGATATGAACGGAGCAATCAAGAACATGACACCAATGACACACGCAGAGCATGTTGGTGGCTCAACTGGTAGCTTCAATTGCAACACGAATCTCCATTTTGGGACTTTCAATACTGCATCCTCTAGCTACTACCCCCTAACAAAGCATAGCCGTGTAGAATTCCTTCAATTTGATGGTGAGGATTTCCATTGTTGGTCTTTCTGCTATGGGCAATTCTTTAGCGTCGATGACACACCACCAAAATAGAGAATACAACTGTTAAGCATCCATCTCGAAGGGAAGGCACTTAAATGGCACCTTACTTTTATGAAAAATCAACGTGAAGAAGAGATCTCGTGGGACGAATACTTTGTGCACATGGGAGCGCGGTTCACAGAAATCAAACATATCAATCTGATTGTCCAGATCAAGCAACTCCAACAAGAATCTCGATTTGTGGATGAGTATATCGAAGCTTTTGATGATCTCTTTATTGAAGTGGATATTCTAGAGGATGTCGCTATGCGTTGCTTTCTTGGTGGTCTCATGTATGATATTCAATTCGATGTTGATACTTTTAAACCATTGAGTCTAGCTCATATGATGCGAATGGCTCGAATACAAGAACATTAGATTCATGCCTTCTGTAACATCTTCTCTTCCTCATCATGTACTTCATCTTTTATGCCAGTAACAACAAGTACCACTCCTGTATTAGCTGCTTCATTGCGATTTATAAATAATTAGCCATCTAAAACCCTTAGCTCTTCTTCCTTTCGAAGCTCTGTTACATCAACATCCCCATCGATAACTAAAAAGGCATCAATGACCTTATCCAAGAAAGAGAAGGAGAAGCATTGACGAAAGGGCCTCTGCTACTAGTGCAATGATAAATACTCCAACACAGATAAATGTAAGGAATCTCAGGTTATGATGTTGGTCATTTTGGGCATGGATCAGCATGAATTTGTGGATGCTGAGGACAACCTCAACTTGACTGTGGTTGATGACAGGGTCCACACTACTATTAACATGGTGGAAGGTAGTGATGGCTGCTCCACATTGAAGGTGGTAGGCTATATTAAGAAATAGAGTGTCCTTATCTTAATTGACTCTGGTAGCACTCACAATTTTGTAGATGCTTTTGTTCTGAAGCGTTTAAGCTTACTAGTCCAAAATGGCACTAGTTTGAGAGTAGGGGTTGCAAGAGGATGTACATTGATGATCAATAAGCACTGCAAGAATCTCTTCTGGACAATGACAGGGGTAACCTTTATGAATGATTTTTTGGTAATGGACTTGAGTGCATTTAATATGATTTTAGGGGCCCAGTGGCTTGCTCGGTTGAGCCAAATCATCTTGGACATAGACTAGAAGTTCTTGGCGTTTTCTCATCAAGGTAGATATTGTGAATTATATGGCTTGGGCTCTTCAGTATCAAGCTGGCAGGATGCTGCTGTCACGCTATCTGACATTCACAGAGCCTCCCATACCTTTCTAGTCTGTGTCACCCATAATACAGCGGACATTTTAATGTCGATGGGAAGAGAACCAATTCTCTCTGCTTTCAACTGGGACAACTAGACCATATTCTTCATTCCTTCGTAGACGTATTTGTTGAACCTCAATTGCTACCTCCTAACCGTTCTATAGACCATCAAATTCACTTGAAACGAGATCAACCAATTGCTGTCGTCCATACCAATACGGCCCCATACAGAAGGAACAAGTTCATCATATGCTTCACTCCAGGGTGATTCACGATAGTCAAAGCCCTTTCACAGCTCCAGTTGTGTTAGTTCATAAAAGGATGACATATGGCGCTTTTGTGTGGATTACCATCATTTGAATGAAGACACAATTAAAAATAAGTTCCCTATTCCTCTTATTGAAGAGCTGATTAACGAATTGCGTTGGGCCTTATACTTCTCCAAGCTAGATCTCCACTCGGGGTACCACCAAATTCATATGCATCCAAAGGATATTCACAAGACTGCCTTTCGAGCACATGAAGGGCTCTACGAGTTTGTGGTTATGCCTTTTGGTCTCATCAATGCTCTTGCTACATTCCAAAGTCTAATGAATTCTGTTTTTTGAGCTTATTTATGTAAATTCATTTTAGTGTTTTTTGATGATATTTTGGTGTATAGCAGTGACTGGGAATCTCATATGGAACACCTCTGCAAGACCCTCTCCTTACTACGCGAGCATAGCCTATTTGTAAAGGCCAGCAAATGCATTTTTGCTACACCTCAGGTTGATTATCTAGGCCATCATATTTTTGCTAAGGGAGTGGAGGTAGATCCTCATAAGATTGAAGCAATTCTCTCATAGCCAACTCCAACGTTGTTGCGAGCATTAAGGGGGTTCCTAGGCCTCGCTGTCTACTACAGACGTTTTATCTGAAACTTTGGCACTCTTTGTCTACCCCTGACTTAGCTACTACAAAACGATGTACAATTTTGTTAGAACCCATGTAACATCCTAAATTTTTATTTTTTGTGCCTTAATTATAATTAAGAAAGAATTATTTGTAATAAAAAAAATAAAATAAAAATAAATAATAATAAATAAAATAATAATAATAATAATAAATAAATAAATAATAAAAATAGTATAGGGGAGGTGTCGGCAAGAAGAGAAGAGAAGAGGGAAAAAAAATATAATAATGGGGGACAAGTTGGAAGATAAGGAGGAAGAAAAGTAAAAAGGAAAAAGGGAAAAGAAGGGGGACAACATGATGGCAAGATGAAGATAAGGAAAGGATAAGGAAAGTGGAGGATTCATGGGGAGACTCACGGAAGAAGAAAGAAAAGTATATAATATTATTATATTATATTTTAATAATATATTTTATTAATCACGGGAAATGAAAGAAAAGGAATGAAGGAAGCGTGGCGTGGCTATATATACACACCCATGCATTCTCTCATTCTCTCCATGGTCGTGAAGGAGGAGAGAAGGAAGAGAGAAGGAGTATTGCATTCCTGACTCCAATATGTTGGAATAATTTAGGTAATGAAAATCTCTTCTTTTCAATAAACTTCCTTTATAAAAGTTG
>QFDD01005468.1:0-14516 GCA_006871305.1 Vachellia collinsii | reverse complement strand
CATAGAGCTTTATGCAAATTAGTAATACAAATGCATGGATTTAAATCACAAATTAATAAAAAAATTATTAAACAATCATGACTATATATATTCGGTAAATAGTTAGAACGGGGATTCTATTTTTTTAAAAATAAAAAAAATCAATTATATTGAAAATGAAGTAGCTTACACAACTAAAGAAGGTATAGTGTAGTTCAGGGGGAGGGTAAGTGATAAAACATCAGTTGAGCACATAGAAGAGGCCAGGGGGAGGGACAAAAAAATAAGGGATACAGAAATACAAAAATAAATTAGGTGAAAATATTTAAAATCAATAGCTAAATGGACGGTGCCGAGAAGTAAGGGCATATAACTGAAGTTTTTAGATATCAAAGAGAGATTACAGGATTTTGAGAATTTGAATTTACAACTTTGAAAATCAATATTAACATGAAAGATTATGTGACGGGGGAAGAAGCTGTGGGGAAAATGAGGAGGAATGCCTTGAAAAATTATAATTAAAATTGGAAATATAATATTTAAGTTATTGGATATATATAACTCGTAGCAGTGATAATGAAGTGGGATTTTTTTTCCATTTCGAAGTAATGTTCTTATTTTAAATTATGAAATAGTTGGTTATAAATTAAATTTTCTAAATGTTATGTAACGAGAGACAACACGGCGCATCCGCCAAAAGTGCAACTCCGGTTATATAAATAAACATATTATATATATATATATTTGCCAACAAATAAAGGAAATAGAAAGCCTGAAAGGAAATATAAAAAAGGGAGAATGACATAAATATATGGTTACTCAAATTTAGTCTCATTTTTGTTTAAAAATAATAGTTTTGGTTTCTCAAATCTCATTTTATTTAAAATATTGATCCTTATAATCTTATAAAAATTTGGACAATTTTACCTCTTAATAGATTAAAACCGTTGATTTTAAATTTAATGGATTAAAATCAAAATGAAAGTAAATTTAAAAGATAAAAAATTTTATTAACCCTAAAAAGAACATTGAAATTGCAAAATTCTAAATTAGATTTATTCCCACTCTAATGTATTAACTATTTTTTGACAAGCAATTCATAGCTCGTTTTATGGGAATTCAAATACCTCATTTGGGATTTTATATATAATTCCATATTTTATTTTTGTCATTCTCCCTGTAAAAAATCAGGGAGCCTGATAATTAGAGAAGTGATGGAGATGGATTAGAGGATTTTGAAATTGAAATTAAAACTTTAAAAATTAACATTATGATAAAAGTTAAGATAACGGGAAGGAATTGGGGCAAAAAAAAAATATATATGACGGGAAGGAAAGTCGGGAGAGAATCAGAGAAATGATGAATATGTATTTTGAAAATTTAGGATTTAAGTGAAAAGATTCGATTTAAATTTTAATTTGCTATAAACAGAATATGTATATACACATGTATAAACTATTCATTAGAATGACTCTGAAGTAATATTATTAAAAGTTAACATTGAATGTACACTAAAATAAGATCTAAACAAAAAGTGTTTATAAAAACTTAAAATTCAAAAATTTAAGCTACCTATATTTGCGTGAAATTCAAAAATTCTGTTCCGAACTCTAGGTGAATGGAGTAAGTGGATTACCAAAAAAAAGTGTTAACTTTCTATTTCCCTGCTCATTATAAATCAAAGAGGTGCTTGTAATTGATTCACCGATCACCAATCTGTATCAGCCTCTGTGTCACAATACTAATAGTGAAAGATCACGATGGCCGGAGGTCACATCGTTGGTGGTGATGTTGGTAACAAAAATTATCCAGGCAAACTCACTGCAAGGGTCTTCTTCACCTGCGTCGTTGCTGCTTTCGGAGGCTTAATTTTTGGCTATGACCTTGGAATTTCAGGTTCATAAAAATCATTATTAACATTTACTAATTCAGTATCGGGTTTGAACAAAATACTTACTGGTTGTATGATAATTATGTAGGTGGTGTTACGTCGATGGACCCTTTTCTGAAGAAATTTTTCCCACGGGTTTACGAGAAGGAACACGACCTTACAGCTTCAACGAATCAGTACTGCAAATTTGACAGTCAGATATTGACACTCTTCACTTCTTCTCTCTATCTTGCTGCTTTATTGTCATCTCTTGGAGCCTCCACCATGACCAGGCTCCTGGGAAGAAGAATCACCATGCTCACCGGCGGCTTCCTCTTTCTCGCCGGCGCATTCTTTAATGGCTTCGCGGAAGCTGTCTGGATGCTCATCGTCGGTCGCATGTTGCTCGGCTTTGGCATCGGATGTGCCAATCAGGTTCTTTTCTCAATAAACAACAGAACAAACATATCTAAGTTCCATTCATTGTGTGTGTGTGTGTGTGTGTTTGTGTAAATGTTCTCACTCTTTTCTTGTTTTTACAGTCTGTGCCGATCTACGTATCGGAGGTTGCGCCGTACAAGTACAGAGGAGCTCTGAACATGATGTTTCAATTGTCGATCACGGTAGGTATATTGGTCGCTAATGTACTGAACTACTTTTTTGCCCAGTTGCCGAGCGGGGAAGGGTGGCGATTCAGCTTGGGGTTAGCCGGAGTACCTGCGATAATGATCATTTTTGGCGCAATCTTCCTTCCTGACTCGCCTAACTCTTTGATTGAACGTGGTCATAATGATAAAGCCAGACAAGAGTTGGCTAAGATTCGTGGGACTTCCGAGATCGACGAGGAGTTTAATGATCTGGTCGCAGCCAGTGAAGCGTCCCGTGCCGTGAAACACCCATGGACCACTCTTCTCACAAGAAAGTACAGGCCTCAGCTCACGTTCGCCTTCGCCATACCCTTCTTCCAACAGCTCACCGGCATGAACGTCATCACCTTCTATGCTCCGGTTCTGTTCAAGACCATCGGTTTCGGTGCCTCTGCTTCCCTGGCCTCCGCCGTCATCACCGGCGCCTTTAACATGTGTGCCACGCTTGTTTCCATTTTCACCGTCGATAAATTCGGAAGACGATTCCTTTTCTTGGAAGGCGGTCTTCAAATGTTAATCTGTCAGGTATAATTACTGAGCCATTGGCTTTCGTCTACAATGATCAAGACCATGTTCTGTTTTCTTAGGAGCTTTATAACGCGTGTTGCTGTTATTTAAGGTGGTGATAACAATTGCGATTGGGTCGAAGTTTGGCGTTGATGGGAATCCCGGAGAGTTGCCGGCGTGGTATGCATATCTGGTGGTGGCCGGAATATGTATCTATGTGTGTGGATTCGCATGGTCGTGGGGTCCTCTTGGCTGGTTGGTGCCCAGTGAGATATTCCCACTGGAGGTGAGATCGGCGGCTCAGAGTGTGAACGTTTCCGTTAACATGATATTCACATTTGCGGTGGCGCAAATTTTCACGGCGATGTTGTGCCACATGAAGTTCGGCCTCTTTATTTTCTTCGCTAGTTTTGTGGTGATGATGAGCATCTTCATCTACAAGTTTCTGCCGGAGACCAAGGGGATTCCGATCGAAGAAATGGCTACTGTTTGGGAGCAGCACCCTTACTGGTCCAAGTTTGTGCAGCCACCTACAGATAAAGTTCCAAAACTATAGAACAAGGCCATTCTTATTGCCATTAGTTTCCTTTTTTAGTTGCTTTATTTCCTTGTTAGATAATTTTTCCATGAATAAGGAAGCGTCAGTCAACCTGTTCGCTGGTTTGTTATTGGGATTTGAAATATAAAAGTTCTTCTTCTCGTGCTTTAACTATTGTCTCCCTATTATTGAAGGCTGGGCCGCATGTTAATAGGGCTGCTTTGGACTGATGAGTATGGCCCAGCCCAAAACAATGCCGATAATATGAGGCCCATTGGATACAGGCAAAGAGATCTACACCGTAAGTGGCGCCCACCTCAAGTCGATCGGGTGGGTTTGCTTGCATTGCATCACACCCTTAATGGCCATCATTTTTTTTTAAAAAAAAAAAAAAAGGAAAAACAGAAAAAGCGTTATCGACATCCGAATTTTCACTGGGACGGCGTTCATGCACCGGCCGAGGCAGGGATGACAAACACGCTGATTGGATCAAGAACGTCCAAATGCTTCTGTTAGAGCTTGAAAGTCAAAACACTTATTTTGAGATGCGCTTTTCTTTCCTGATTATTTGTCAGCAGTAATAGTGGAGATGTAGAATATATGGATTGGAGAGCACTGAATGAACTGTGCGTTGCACCGAAATTTCAGAGTTGAGAATATACGGCAAGAGCATGGTCAAAACGAAGGACCGGGTCTTAATGGAATTTCGCCTGTCCCTGTTAAGGCGATCGTGTTCCAAAAGTCTCAACCTTTTTTTTGCCAGGGTCCAAAAGTCTCACCTGATTGGACCGCCAATCAGCAAATATTTGCTGACGTGGCTCCTGTTCCTCTAACAAACCCCTGAACCCAAATGTGTCCTCATGCCCAGAAAAGGAAGGGGACAGTGAATTAATTAAGAAAAGGAGGAGGCGGAGGGAGAAAAGAAGTTGGCTTTTACTAGAATAGATAGGAGGCGAGTAGAAGGGTGGAGGCGGTGCTCCCTTTGTGCGAGAACTTTGTGAGGTGTTGTTGCACTGAAGTGACCAATAATGGGAACGGTCAAGGCACGACTGGGGAAGAATCAAGGTTCATTAATCATGCTGTTTATACACATCAGGAACTGGAGAGAGGAGGACGTGGCGGTTAAATTGTGATTGGGCGGGTGGGCAAGAATGAGAGGATGTGTACGCGAGTGTTCTAGAAGGTTTCTGGAAGGAAGGAAGGAAGCAAGCGTATAACTATTTGTCGTTTGTACATGAGCTAATTAGAGGCAATAATGGTCTAATTTGGTGGGTTCTTATAGGTCAGATCATGGAATTGGGGATCCACTTTGACTCGGTAAAAGCTTCCCATTTTTCAAACTTTCAAATACCAGAGGCCTCTTTTCTTCACGGTCAAACGTCCGTGGAAACTGGACAGTGGACACAAATATTTTGCGCTGTCACCCTGGCTAATTATAATTAAATATAAAAAATGCTTAAATGAAGGGAAAAAAAGAGTCAACAGGGTGAATGTAAATGGTCCAGAGTGGATGAAGGGATGTGTGTGTGTATGGACCAGGGATGGATCACGGGACTTTCTGAGGATTGGGCTCATTTAAAGCCATGAATAACGCGCTGGGGAATGTCCTCATTTCTTCACTCTCCTTTTACCCTCCTTTGCTCCCATTTTTCCAATCATGATCCTCCATTTTTCAAAAGAGCGACAAACACGTTGTTGTCTAGTGGGGGGAAACATTCTCTCTCTCTCTCTCCCACTATTTTGTTGCTTAATAGAGAGTCATGATCAGAGAAGATGAGAATTAAAAAGAGCGAAACAGAATGGAGACGATGGAACAAAATGAATAACATTGTTTACAGCCAACTTTTAAGTGGCCAATCAGACGTGGAATCCTTCTTTGCTGATAAAGTTTTAAGCTTTCGATCTCTCTCAAACGTGTGCATCCGCGTCAACCTTTCACGCTCTCTTTAACGTGCACACTAAGCCTAAGGTGAATGTGTTGCCTTTCACTTTTTCTTCCCCATCAACTATTAGGGAGAAGTATTTTTCAATCCCATCCAATAAGTCACGTGATTAAATTTTCATATAAATTTACAATTTTACTATTTATTTATCATTTTATTGATTTTACCCCTGTAGAGTATAATGTACATTAAATTAAATATGCATAGGGTTGAAAAATTGGTGAATTCTAAAGCAGAATTTATATGGTTTAAAGTTTTGTTTAACACATGTTATGTTATACAAATAGCATCATATTAAGTAGTAAATTATAGAGGAAGTAGCGGGTTGATGACATTATTACCAAACTAATGCGACACACCCAACATTGCATCTTTGCTCTCTATATTCCGTTCAGCAGAGAGGACTCATTGAGAGACAAATATGTACATACATATATACAAATGTATATGTAACGAACCAGACATGGATTAGGTGGCATCTTTAGCATGACATGCTTCCACCACATAGGACTGGGAACGAAACAGAGGAAGCGCCACAACAAAGGGAATTAAGACGGCTGATCGACACGTGTCCCTCCACAAGTACACAAAAAAGCTGTTTTTGTGTGTTTGGGGACACAAAGAAGGGACGGAATTGTGTGTTTGGTGATTAATTCGGTGTCGCGTAACAGAACACAGATCAGAGCATGCAAGGACGATGATACAGTGTTGAAGAGAAAGACAGTGTTTGGGACAAACAAGAGTCGTATACGACGGTTGCTCCACGTGCGGCCATATGTCAATCTTCCCACCGCCCTTAGTCCCACCCTCCTTTGACCACTCCGGTCTTTCATTTACGTGGAAGAGAGAATATACGATGGAACAAACTGTGTAGAAGAGGAAATTATCTATAAAAAAAAAAAAGATAGAGGCTTTAATTAGTTATTTTTATAATTAAGTGAGGGTAAGATGGAGAGCTTCTAAAAAACCTTTGAAACCAACATGACATATTCAACAATTCTATTTTCTGAAAGGCAACAGAGGGGGGAGTTTTTTTTTAGGGTTTTCCAATAACTCTACTGTGCACGACACTGAACAGTGAACGGCTCAAACTCTTATTTCCTGATTCTATCAAACACCATTTTTAAGACAATACGCATCATTTTTCCCTTCAATCATTGCCCCACGCATTCATTAATCACATAGACTAAATAAATATATAGAGTAGTATTCATTATTTTTCGTCTGGGCTTACATAAATATAAATAAAAAAATAGAGCATCGTCCAGTGAGATTAACGTCACGGGCATTGACGATGAAGGTGGCTTAACTTGTACTCCTATGAATGGCTGAGGTGACTATAGTTTAAAATCACCGATTTCTAATTTGGAAGCAAGTGCATTAATTGAACTTGTACAATGCGACTGAATGTAGGAAATTAGGTTTAGGATACAGCAGGACGACAAGATGGAAACGATCTGCCTCATTTTGCCCTTTTGATTCCTCTCTTGCGCCGTTTAATATTCATCGATCCGACTCCCACCTAGGATGTGTACATGTGGTGGGACGGAGTTTTACCTTATTTTGCGGACTTTTGGTAACTGTCAAGCAACTATTAGCATAACCTCAAATTGAAACAAACGATAACAAAAGGTTAGATCCCAGATTCGCAGTTTCCTATATAAACTCAATAGATCCCAGCTCTATATATATCAACCGGGGGTTCATGTTAGTGAAAGGGAATTTGACGGTTTAAATATGATATTGTTTTAAATGCAGAAAATCCCTTTGGGAGATTTTTTTCTGATTGAGCTCGACAATATGTACTCTCTAATCCTATTTATAAATCACTTATTGTATGTTTCATACAGATAAAGAAAAATCTTTAACCGCATTAATCCTACCTTCAAAAATTTAACAACTTTCCAACTTTATTCCTATTTAATATATACTATAACAAAGTCAATACATCATAAATCAAAGGTCAAATAATATATTCATATAAAAATTTTAATAAAATGACTTTTTAATATTGCCAAATTTAACATTCTTTCTCCACCTTATATAAATAGGATAAAAAGAGTATATAAGATCCAACATATATATACTCCCTCATGCCCTAAACCCTAATATGCTTCACATAAATTAAAGTTCAAATTAGTTATTCTTTTGTTAAATATTCATTGATCTTATTTATAAGATACTTCCAAATGTTTCACACTGACCAATACTAACTTTAAACCTCATTAATTCAACCTTAAAATTCAACTACTATTGAAATTTGGAGACTCCCCTGGTAATGTGGAAGACAAAAAAGTAGAGGACTGTGTCAAAATCCTTGGTTGATGTAGAATATAGGGACTCCAATTTTATATCTTCATTACAATCGCATGAAAACTTTTAATAATCAAGCTTATATTTATGATCAAAGAAAACATTTTCTTTTTGTTCTATAAATAGAAACAAATGAGTACCATCAAAATTATTCTCTGTAAAAGCCATTAGCCAGGAGGGTTTAATTAATTAGTTATGAAGTTTTATGAGTTAAGAATATCATATTAAAAAAAAACTAATGCTTCAAACAAAAACAAAACATATTATAAGGGGTTTATAATAGAAAGAGTGGAGGGAGTAGTTTTGTTTATAAATATGTTAGAAGTTAATTGCATGCACACTATTTTCTGCGTCTGGGGTTCAATTGGAGAGATGGCACAGTTTGGAGTGGGATTTAAGGGATGCCGACATGCTCTTTGGGTTCACATTGATTTAGGAAAAATGCTCAAGATCCACCGTTTTTCTGGATGGACCCCACCCATGAAAAGCATCCCTACCCTTCATTTGTCTCCTGCCTCCAATTACGTTAATTCACGTAATACAATATATCCTCTACCACACAATTTAAATATGGGTGTTCTATGTTATACTGCCTTTGGAGCTACTTTTCCTCTATTTAACGCGTGTGATCTTGAATTTGACTTGGACTGTTCAAAAATCAACACTCCTGCTCCACTAGAATGTGAAAGAAGAAAGCTAATCTATTTTTACACGTCACGATCAGTTTCATCTTTCTTTGTTTTTTTTTTTTTTTTGAGAATTTTGGTTTTATTTATTTTTATTGAACTCCACACTAACTTGCAATTAGATAATTGAAATCAACAGATGTCTACTTACAAATAAATCATTTGAAAAATCAACAAAACTTGAAGTGACTGTAGATGTTTAGATATTTCAAAAGTACACCTTAATTCCCAATCCTATTTGAATTTGACTACAGGATTAGATTTGAACGCCGCTAAATAATAGGGAGAGTGTGTTTGGTTGATTATTACGTAGTAATCTGCAGTATCCCCTCTTCATCGTCAGTGTCTGGAAATGGCACATTGCGTGACACCAATTATTTCATAACTCGTGCCTATAGTCGCTATTTATGGCTCGACCAATAAGACGTGTCTAACAATACACACATCAACAATTTTAATTTTCCAGTGCTTACACTATATAAAATTGAAATATTTCAATTATTACATCATCAATAGTAATAGAGTTAATTAACATTCAACATCATAATAACATATCTTTCTCATACTATTCAATCTTAAAAATTTTAAATACGGAGTATCACTGAAAAATAATTTAGAATCTTAAATGTATTAATAAAAAATTTAAAATACTGATTTCTACTATAAAGGAACTTTTTTTAAGATATTGCGTGTAATAAAAAGAGTATAAAAACATAAAACGAGTATGTCTGTCGTGAGATTGCAGGCCCCAACAGTAATTTGATGGGTCGGTCATAGAAAGACGCTTTGAATTTGGAAAGCAACCAACCATTCTCGTTGTTGCATGGAAACATAACTCCCTTCCCCTCATTTTCCCTCTTCCATAAATGCCACTTCATTTCCCCTGAATTCCACATTCCCACCATCTCCCACTCCCTTTAAATCCCCCTTCGTCCCCTCTTCCTTTCTCTGAACTCTCAATTTCACACACACTCCCTCCCTCCATCCCTCTGCTCCCACCATGTGCCAGTCATCATCGGCCTCCTCTGCTTTCGGCGAAATCCAGAAGGACCAGCAACATGTGCCCACTCCTAAATTACAAGATCCCGACATGTTCCCGCTTTTGATCCCCGATTCTCCAACATTCGAACGCCAGAAACGAAAGAAACCTCGTGATTCCTTTTTGTCTCTGATTCTCGGAGAAGCCCATTGTATAGCTCAAATCTCCTTGCCTATGGTCTTCACTGGTCTTCTGCTTTATTCACGCCCTTTGATCTCCATGCTCTTCCTCGGTCGTCTCGGTGAGCTTGCTCTGGCCGGCGGTTCTCTCGCCATTGGCTTCGCTAACATCACCGGTTATTCTGTTCTCTCCGGCCTCGCCATGGGCATGGAACCCATCTGCGGGCAGGCTTTTGGAGCCAAGAGATTCAAACTTCTCGGCCTCGCCATGCAGAGGACTGTGATTCTCCTCCTTTCTACGTCTCTTGCCATAGCATTTCTATGGTTCAACATGAAGAAAATATTGATGCTTTGTGGTCAGGAAGAAGACATCGCCGTCGAAGCTCAAGCTTATATACTTTACTCTCTTCCCGATCTGGTGGCGCAGTCCCTGCTTCATCCTCTTCGAATCTATTTGAGAAGTCAATCCGTGACGCTTCCTCTCACGTTCTGTGCGGCTCTCTCTATTATCCTCCACATTCCCATCAATTACCTTCTCGTCTCTGTTCTTCAACTCGGAATCAGAGGAATCGCTTTGGCCTCTGTTTGGACAAATTTCAACCTCGTTGGATCTTTGATAATCTACGTACTAGTTTCGGGCATACATCGTAAAACCTGGCCTGGAATTTCCTCGGCATGCTTCAAAGGTTGGAAATCACTCTTGGATTTGGCAATTCCGAGTTGCATTTCGGTCTGCCTCGAGTGGTGGTGGTACGAAATCATGATTTTACTCTGCGGCTTGTTAATTAACCCTCAAGCGACCGTTGCTTCTATGGGAGTTCTGATTCAGACGACTGCGTTGATATACGTGTTTCCGTCTTCCTTAAGCTTCGGTGTATCCACCAGGGTCGGTAATGAGCTGGGAGCTAATAACCCCAGAAGAGCCAGAATTGCAGCAATAGTTGGACTCTGTTTCAGCTTCGTCCTGGGATTTTCGGCATTGTTCTTTGCCATATCGGTAAGAAAAGTATGGGCTTCCATGTTTACACAGGACGCACAGATTATTGCCTTGACGACGGCGGTGTTGCCCATCATCGGACTCTGCGAGCTCGGAAATTGTCCACAGACAACCGTGTGCGGCGTTCTGAGAGGAACGGCGAGGCCAAAACTGGGAGCGAACATCAACTTGGGTTGTTTTTATCTCGTCGGAATGCCTGTTGCTTTGTGGCTCAGTTTCTTCGCAGGCTTTGACTTCAAAGGCCTGTGGCTGGGTCTCATGGCGGCTCAAGCTTCGTGTATGGTCACCATGCTGTTCGTGTTGGCTCGGACGAATTGGGAAGGTCAGGCCCAGAGAGCTCAGGAGCTCACATCGTCGGATTCCAGCGAAGATGAAGAAGAAGAGGAAGTTGAAACAGAGAGTGAAACGAGTTCAAACGCTACGACAGAGGATCGTGCTCTGGTAGTTTGAGTAAATGATTTCCCGCGCTGGCCCAGTTTTGATGATGAAGGGGAAAGGATTCTTTTATTTATTTAACAGGAATTAGATGATAAAAGACATATTGATTCTTTCTGTAATGTAAGTTAACTGTAAATAAGGAAAAACAGGGGCAACACATGGGAACATTGGAGCAAGGACTGCCAGGGGTACAATACCATATTCCATTCTTGGTTGATTAATGAACGATACATCCAGTTTACTACCATTTACACAGCATTCAATTTTTTATTTTTATTTTTAAATGATGTGTGTGTGTGTGTGGATGTTCCTAATGCGGCATAGAGTAAGAGCAGTTCCCTGTTCAATGAGGAAGGAAGAAGTGAAAGGAGCGTAGAGAGATGATTGGGTGGAGAGAGGCTGTTGTGTCGGTTAGTTGGAAACGAAAACTGACTTGTCGCACCAGTTCGGGGACGATGAATCTGCCGCCTCACACTTCAGCTTCAGGTCATGCATGAATTCGACGAACCTAACCTTGCTGGAAGGCTGTGAAAGTGAAATTAGAATGTTCCTTCTTAGACATTTCTTCTTATTCAAAGCCGCCTCACATATGCACAGTAATACGCCATCCCCGCGGATTGTTCTTATCCTCATTATTGCCTATTACGCGTTTATACATGCATACTGAGGAATGCCAACGTTACAGGTTTGATTGTTGTTGGCACGAGATGCACATGCTTTGGTTTTCACTATTCTTGATGACTACCACCTCCCGTCCTTTCAACTTTGGCTACAGAGATTATAGAAATAAAATATCCTATTTAAAAATATTTATTTATATATATAATTGAATTTTAAATTAATTTACATGTCTTACAAATTGGTTTGGAGAAAAATTATAAATATAAATAATTTTAAATAATATATTTATTTTTCTTAATTTCTCTAATAAAATTCGATTGACTTTTATATTAAAGATGGGGTGTAATATCATATAATCATCTAGCCCTTTTTCGCTTTCTCATTTCAACAACGGAATGATCACATGTTGCAATTAATTAATCAACTCAGTAATGTCATTATTTTTGTTTTTAAATTGTAAACGACAGTTTAATTTATTGTATTTATGCGTGCATCCATCCTCTTCTCTGAAATTTCTGGATTGATGACTTCCTTATATATATTCCAAAAAATTATGTCGTGAGATCATGTTTTTATGTCATGAAATTTGAGATGAGTTCAATTTTTTTGGCTTATGGTCAGTGTAGCTTTCTGTGATAAAGAAAAATGATCATTAAATTATATTTTTAATGGCTAATCTGGTTACCCAGTACGACAAAATTTTGAAAATCGTTTATATATCAAGTTAGTTTCTGAACGATGTGCCTCCTTCGGTGCTCATGCTCCAAAATGGCATTTAAATATACAGGGAAGGATATATATCAAATTATACTAGTCTTTTGAGACTCAACTATGATACCCACTGAAAAATAATAGTGTGACCACAATGAATTGAAGTTAATAGGAGGGATCAGTAACTTACAAGGTGAAAATCAATGCCTTTTGAGAATTGACTATCATTATACTAGTATTTTGAGACTTGGCCATGATATTCAGTTAAAAAATAGTAATGTGACTAATAAGTACTGAGTGAGTGCAGTGGATATGGTTAATCTTTTATAATATGTCATTTGAATTCCCGTGATCTTTGCGTGGTTTCACAAGCTGACAAGTTGTTCTTACGAATATGGTATTTTAACGATGTCAATGACACGCATGTAGGAATAGGGCACGCTTTCAAAGGAACCCGAAATGGCACTCAGCCACACAATAAACTTCCAAAATCAGATACAAGAAAACCAAATTTGAAGAGTGGTGACGGGGCATATATAGGAAAGCCAGAGATGATAAAGTCTCTTGTCTTGTCTGAAAAGAGTGTGGAAGAAACAGGATGGGGGGGGGGTGAAGCAGCCGAATAGGACTTTGAATTGAGATTTTATTTTTGTTGCTATATTGCAGAATTATAGACTAAAGTATGGATGACAGATTATGAATGGTCGTCGCCAAACTAACTCGGCTCACCATCTCAACATTCTACAACAAATCCCTTTTCCCTTTTTCGTGTCTGGTGATGTGATTAAGAACCAAGACCTTTTTCAATGATGATTAAATTAACTCAGCCTCCCATCACCCATTCACCCCTCTACGTAACATCTCTGATTAATTAATATAATTCCCCCATCCACACACGTGACCCATTCAAGGCTGTTACTTGCGCGGAAACTCCTTTGACTTTCCCTCCCTCTTCCTTCATGCACTCGCATACCATCCCATTCCTCCCCAACGCACTTCACAAGTTACATTTATTACGCTATTATATATGCATAGGCATCATCTTTACCTAAGACGATTCTGTCTACAGCAGTATCCGACATTGAATTACGTGCGCATCCCTCCCCGATGAGTAAACCTTTCGGTTAGGTCCAACCGGCTGGTTTTTAACGGATCGTATTTAATTCGCACATGATGCGAAATGCTCCTTCATCATTCGGCGCCCCTCCATCTACGAGTCTACAAGACACAGGTCTTCGCCGGCTCTCTTCCCTAACAAATCCTTCCTTTTTATATTTCTTATTCAGGTTAGGTGGGTATATCTGTTACAAAGGCATCTCAAACATCACACACATATATATATTTTAATAATTATGTAATACTATATAGTAGTGGCTGAGATTGAATATATATATATATATATCATCCAATTGAAAAGCGGTGGTCAAAACAACACAACGGGAGGTGAGATCATCGTAGAATCTGAATTGCGTGGCCAAGGGGCACCAATACTCCCTTCAAATTCTCCTGCTCCAAACGTGTTTTCTATTTTTTGCGGCGATTAAGTAAATTAATTAATAAATATATCATTTTTATTTAAATTAATTTATTTGAATTATAAATTGATATATATATTTTAATGGTGCATATGAGTATTTTATAATATATGTTATAATCAAATAATTTATTCAATTTTTCGATTCATTGAGAAAATGAATTAGTTCTTACATCAACAACCGCAGGTAATATCTTTGAGTTGATCTCTTTGCCTCTCTAATCTTAGACCCACAGATAGCTTCGCATCTAAATCCAGTGACCTCCCTCTAATTTATGTGTAACAAACACCATAATTGGGTGGCGACATGATATTATTATATTATAGTTACTATGTACGACGTGTAGTTTAATTAATTTTGTACGATGTTTGGAGATCGGCCCCTGGGCGTTTTGGCTGGTTGCTAATTATAGAAACCAATCAAACGACAACCAAATATACGATCCAAAGGGCGATTTACTCAGATTTTGTGGATATATACTATCACTAATAAATATCTGCAGTATTCCTGTTCCTTTCTGTGTGGCTCATCTGGATTTTTATTCTATCCCAGTCACAATCGTTTCTGTAGCTT
>QFDD01005467.1:0-16519 GCA_006871305.1 Vachellia collinsii | reverse complement strand
TGATAAAGGATGATAGAATTCATCACAAGATAAAAAGGCTTCTCTTTTTCTTGTTTCTCTTGTTCTTATCGTTATCCCCTTATTTATGCATATTTATAATTTGAGTGATACTAAGGGTATCTATATTCATTGAAGATGTGTTTTGAGAGGTGGTTTTTGAAGTAATATAACCCTTTAATTATAAAATTACAACAAAATCTTTCTAATCATTGAACTGCATATATTGGTTCATGAACCAATGTAATTAAAATATTTTAGTAACATTTGAAGTAACTCTTTCTTTTACACATTAATACATAATATTTCCCAAAAGTATATTCTTTGAAGCCGGCAACAAAGGTCGGAGCGGTAGAGAAAATTTTAGACTGCACAATCTCTCTCTCTCTCTCTCTCTCTAAACACACACACACACACACACACACACACACACACACACACAGTGTCATGTATTTATAAACCTAGCTAGCTACATGCATGGTGTGTGTGTGTGTGAGATATAGAGATGATGAAGGAGGGAGAAAGGAGAGAGAGAATAAGGAAGGTGGTGGATGAGATGAAGGTGCCGGTGGCGATGACGGCGGTGACGGTGTCGTTTGCGGTGGCGGCAATCCTGTACAAGATCGTCACTGAAGATGGTATGAGCTTCGTGGTTCTCAATGCTTATCGCTTCATCTTCTCCACCGCCTTCATGATTCCTCTCTCCCTCTTCACTGACAGGTGATCATCATCATGAAATGAAATTTGTTTTCTTATTTTACTTTACGTTAAACTACATGTAACACTTACTTTTTTTTTTCTTTAACGTAGAATAAATAAATTATTACATTAAAGTATTTAAGATTATCATTTTTTTTAAATTAATTTGACTGAAGTATAAACTGATTTATAATTTAATAATACATATAAATAATTATTTTTAATAATGTATTTATCTTCTTTAACTTCTATAAAAAAAAAATCAACTATTTTATATTAACCACAAGAGTTAGTATGTAATTCCTTTGTGAGTGTAGATGTAATATGGGACAATATTCAGAACAAATTTCTCATATTCATTATATCAACTTTTCCTATAAGGCATGATCACATGTATTATATTTTCAAAATGTTATCATTTAATTATAAAATGATATAAAAAAAATATAGCACATGGCCACGACTAATTAAAAATCTTCAAATATGTATTTCCACATAATATATATTTATACAAATTCATGTTCCTTTTGTTTTGTTTATGACATACAGGAAACCAAAAATGAGCTGGAAGGTAATCTTCATGACATTTCTGTGTGGCTTGTTCGGGTAAGTTTTCGATCGATCGAGTGAACAAAAAAAAAAAATCATTTTTGAGTAAACTAAACTGAAGTAATGAATTAAAAGAAAATGCGATTAATAGATACGAAAGCACGTAATTAATTAAGGAAGGGGGTAATTAAATATAAAAATGTGATTAAGGAATGGTGATGATCAATGTTATGTTATGCAGGGGAACAATATTTCAGGGGCTACAAATGGAGAGTCTGGTTTTGACTTCAGCAACATTTGTTTCTGCTTCTCTCAATCTCATCCCTGCCATTACCTTCCTCATGGCTCTTCCTTTTCGGTAATTACACGTAACCACATCTACATATATATATATATATATGGATGTTCTTCTACTGTACAATTATCTGATATTCAAATAGTTCCTATAATGATATTTAAGTATTTTCAGGTTTAATTATGAATAAGTTAACTTTCTCATCAATATGATTGCCAATTTATTCTTTTCAGAAGATTTAGACCTTCGATCCTGCTTGATGGATGGAGGAGAAATAATCGGATATATATATATATATATCTTTCTATTCCACCCAACCATCATTATATATAATTACAATATAATATAATATATACTTCTTACTAATGGCCTATATATGTGCCATTAGGGTTGTGTAGGTGTCCAGAAAACTCAGCAAGCTCAGCCTTACCTTGAAACTTTTTGGCTGAGATCAAACTTTGGCTTTTTTTAACCCAAAAAAAAAAAATTAATCCTTGATGATTAATTGTTTTCTAATACCACATACTATTTCTTGATGTTTTCATATTTTGATTATTTAACGACATCATTTATGATTTAAATTTTTATTATCATTTTCAAAATGTTAAACTAATTTTTTTACTCAATACGTTACATATTATTACATGGATGATTTAAATGATTAGTTTTGATCCCAACTTTAGTTTTATGCAAAATGCATTTAAAATGATAATGGAATGGCATCGATGTGGGTTAGATCTAGTGGAAGGGATGAGTTTCTCACAATGTAACAAATAAATGTTTAAATTCCTATTAAAAGAAGTATCCATGTTTAGTACCAAACTGTGTCTCAAACTGAAGCGCAACTAGTAAGAAGACGCTTGTGTTTAGAAAAATGATTAAGCCTTGTGTGTTCCCATATGATTAATGTACATCAATACCATATTATAAAATATATAATAAAACATATAAACATGATAATCCATGTAAATTGTATCTGTCTCTCAAATTTTGAGCAATATTTATATTTTTTTAATTTTGTTTTTGAATATTAGTTTGGAGAGTTTGAATCTGGGGGAAGCAGCAGGGTGGGCTAAAATGATAGGAACCATAGCTGGAATAGGAGGAGCAATGATTATGACCTTCGTCAAGGGTCCACGTGTTCACATTTTCCACCCTCACTTGAATCCACGTCATCATCACCATACCCACGTGGCAATCCACAACGACACTACCCGTCAGGCTTTGGGTGTCGTTTGTGCCATTGGCAGCTGCTTCTCGTACTCCATCTGGCTCATCATCCAGGTTAACAAGTTCTTCCCCTTTTGAATAAATTCTCCACTTTATTATTGTTGCGTATTCATAATCGGGTAAGCGTAAATCTGTTTCAAAAATTTAAGAGCAATGTTACTGTAAAAGTTCTAAAATGAAGCAAAAATCAGCTACTGATACCTCTTGGCTGTTGAGGGTGGAAATAAAAAATCTCTATTTGAGAGGACTTCTTCCTATATCAATGAACTCCATTGGATCCAGAAATGATATACTGGAAGAATCTTTTCAGTGTTCCAATATCAATAGGTTGATTGTTTCACTTCTGAATTTTCTAAAACTACTCTTTATACCTTTGATTGGTGTTGATTGACCTAATAGCAACAAATATCTTAGCAAATTCTGATTTGGAAGGCTAGCAGATTAGGAGATTCGATGACTTGTCTGTTCCTAAATCCGGATCCATTGCTTATCAGTAGTAGAAGGAGCAATCAAATCTAACTGATCTTATTGTTAAGAATGTTAAGAGCTAATATTAATTTTTTTAACAGTGAATATTAACCATTTTAATGAAATGGCCAGCATTGCTCCATTTTAAAATTTTTATAGCAATACAGCTAATAAAAAAAAATTAGATTATAAGTAAATTTGACTTGTAAGTATTGTTGTTTACGATGTGAAACGACGACAGGGTGTGATGAGCCGAAGTGCAAGTGAATACCCAAGCCATCTCACAAATACGGCACTGATGTCAACAATGGCGGCCGTACAATCCACAGCTTTTGGGCTTTGCGTTGAAAGAGATTGGAGGCAGTGGAGGTTGGGTTGGAACCTCAGGCTGTTCACTGTCGTTTTTGCTGTATGCTTCACGCCACAAGTCTCCCTTTTCTTTTCTTAAATGCATAATTCATATCATTTACTACTCCACGCTACTAAACTGATTTGTAAGAATTAAGAAAATATTACTATATTTGTGTGTGTGTGCAGGGAATAGTGGCATCAGGAGTGATGGTGATAGCAATAGCATGGTGTGTGGAGATGAAGGGGCCATTGTTTGTGTCTTCCTACACTCCTATTATGCTCTTTCTTGTGGTCATTGCTGCTTCTTATGTTCTGGATGAGAAACTCTTCCTTGGGAGGTAAGTAACCATTAATGTGCTTATCAATTTATATTAGCCGGTAGTGTCTGTATAAGTGTGAGTGGACTTGACTTGATTCGGGCTTGTTGGATCTTACGTATGTACGAATGTGTGCAGTGTGATTGGTGCGGTGTTGATAGTGTTGGGGTTGTACTTAGTGCTATGGGGCAAACTAAAAGAGGTCAAAAAAATGAAGCCTCAACCTCAACATTATTCAAATGATCATACAACAACTTCAAAGAATCAACAATCACAACAACAAGATCATGAAGCTATGAGCAATATATAAGCATATCCAAGAATCTAGAGGACCCATGTTTCAGTATTTCTTTAAAGCATCAACAACTACAACAAGATCATGAAGCTATGAACAATATATAAGGAGATCCAAGAATCTAGAGGACCCGTGTTTCAATGTTTCTTTCACTCTATCAGATAGATATGTACTTTTTTGGCACTGTAATATATTATATAGTTAAGCACCCATGCGCATTTTCATTCCTTTAATAATTATATCTAATATTTAATATAATATTATTTAAAATGAGTCCCTTCCAAGCAGCATCTGCATCAATATTCTTTCAATGCAATTTTCACTATAAAATGGATCTTATGTTAAGAATTGGAGGAAACACAAAGACAACAATCAGAGCAGAGGCAAGAATGATACAATTTGGTTGATCTGTATGTAATGTGATTCATTTTGTTCTTTTGCCTTTTCCTCATTGTCTGTTCGCAAAAAACAGATGTTTTCAATTATAGTAGCTTTGCATCTTCAGTGGTTCAGACGGCCTTTTTTTTTTTTTTTTTTGGGTAAAGCTGTGCTCTTGATTTTAGGACAGTAGTTGATCTTTTTATGCTTGATCACTCAAGTTTAATAGTTCATCTTGGTACACGCACACACACGTGTAAGAAAGCAGAGAATTCTTGGAGCTGCTACTTTCTCATTTTCTGTGTGTGATTTCTCTTCTTGTTTCTTTTTCCAACATGGGAAAAGATTGTGTATGGGATAAATCAAGCAAGAACTGCAATGTTTCTGCTCCTTCTCCATTTTTTTCACAGGAGCAAAATATCATCTGCTTTATAATAATATGGTCTGTGAAGAGGGATACTGTTAAGTCAGACTTTAGAACTGCAGTGCCATAGATTAATCCGGCCTTTAGAGAATTAAGTAATCTTCATTCGGTAGTAAATGAGATTATTTTTAGTAGGGTCATGGGATGCAGAGTTACAGCAAAGGAAGTTTGGGAGAAGTTGAGTTGAAGTCAGAATTTCAAGGAAACGAAAGGGACATCGCAGATACAGATATTCAATTTGAGGAAGGAGTTTGAACTTCTCATAAAGACAGAATGTTAAATATGTAAGGCTTATGGTTTCGAGTAAAACTTTTTATTTGTAAAGACTTACACGCAAACAACTCATACACTCTCAGATATGAACATGGAAGATTACATAAGCATTGGAAATGAAATGTCTCAACATATATTGAGAAAGTTCTTTTCATTTTTGGTTAAAGATGACAGAAATATGCAGAATGCAACATGTGCATGGCTCTGCATAGCTTCCACAACAAGTTTCAATTGGATATCGTTAGAGAGTTTAAGCAGTTCTAAATTAATCCAACTACATTATTTATCAGTAATCGCCCCTTTATAAATACTGGTAGTCTGTAATTATCAATACAACGCATCATTTCAGTGGATCTTCGCTTGCTCCCAATACCTTCAAGAGACAATGAGATTGCAGCCATCTCTCATGGGTTGACTTTGGAGTTGGATCTTCAGTGATTCAGTGGTCCATACTACTTGGACCTCTCGTAAGGAAGTCAAGGACCATAGCTGTTCAGGTAGAGCATCCAACGACAAGCACTTTTTAATGATCAATCGTTTGAGACATGGCATTACATGTCTACCTAATTCCCAGTGACAGAGCTCCACCAAGCATTGCATTTGAAATACCTCTAGTTTGGGGAATCCACTTCTGCAACAAAGCTCCATGGTGAATTTACAAGAACGTAGTTTCAAAATTCTCAGGTTGGTAAGACTCCCCAACGTGCTCATCGCATCGTTATTTAAGTAGGTACCTAAGATTGCTAGCTTGGTAAGGTTCAAAAGAAAGGCATTCACAGATGTAGGAATATGAGGAAAGCCATAAATCTTCAAAGAATTCAGATAATTTAAGTTTGAAAGGTTCTCCCACACTTGATCAACCCCTTGTTTATCCTTGTCATCCTTATAGAAACGCAACCCCAATCTCCTAAGCTTTGGGAATACACCTTTCCTTATAAGAGACGTAATGGCTGATTTTTTGTTTGTGGCGACACAAGATAGAGTTTGTAAATTCCACATGGTTTTACTCTCCATATCTGGAAACTTAGGCAAAATCGCAGGTCCGGGCGTATGAAGATGCCTCAGTCTCTTGAACTTCCAAATTTCACTAGAGAAGGGTATGGATATTGCATATGCAGAACGCCCCAAGTCCAAAGTTTCTAGATTCCAAAGATTGCACATGAATTTAGGAATCTCTCTAACAAGTGTAGCAGGGTCTAAGTCTATTCTTAAGTACCTTAGATGCACTAACGTGTATAAATTGGTTGGGATCTTTTGATAGCAAGTAAGTGGAAGCCCTAGATCCAACACTCGAACAAGCTGAAACCATTTCACAAGCCTTTTTGAATCAAGGTGGTAGTAGGAGTCGTGGTCAAAGCAAAGCATAGAACGAGTGCCTGAATGGTCTTTGTTGCTTAAAACTAGATAATCTAACATCTTACATTGAACCGATAATCTGCGAGGTTTGGTTTGCTCCAAAATGTCCACATCCTTGCAAACTTCGAAAACCTTCTCCTCCTTACTCTTAGATATGCAAAGTTCTCTCAGAAGATCATGGATGCGACATGTCTTGATTCCCCCATCGCTTCTCTTTCTCCCTACTTGGATCAAGCTACGATCAATTAGCTCATCCAAGTAGTCCTCTGCAACATCCTCTGCAATTCTGGAACCACTATGAAGAATGAATCCTTCAGCAACCCATAGTTGGATCAAGCGTCTAACAAGAATCTCATAATCTTCAGGAAACATACCAAAATATAGAAAGCATGGCTTCAATCTTATAGGTAGGCTATCATAACTGAGTCTAAGTACTATATCATGTACTTGTGTTTCTGGTCGAGTGAGATACGAGTTGACATGGCCCATGATTTTGGTCCATTCTCGATATGACTTGTCCTTGTTTGCTAGAATACCTGCTAATACCACAATGGATATTGGCAAGCCACCGCAACTTTTCACCATACGCTTACCAAGTAACTCTAGATCACAAGGCATGCCTTCTCCTCGAAACACCCTCTTTGAGAAAAGCTCCCAACTTTGTTCTTCACTGAGACAAGAGAGATAGTAGGGAGTGGATGAGCTGGCATGAGAAGCCACCTCTTTCAAACGACTAGTGATCAGGATCCTACTGGCTTTATCGTCATCTGGGAAAGCATCTTTTAAGTCATCCCAATGTTGAGGATTCCATATGTCATCCAAAACTACAAGATACCTCTTCCTTTTCAGACACTTTTGTACCTTGTCCTTCAGTTCTTCCTCACTAAGACTATAATCATCCTCGGCTTTGGCTTTACCTTTGCCTTTTGATTTCTTCTTATGCTTGCTACTGCTATTTGCAGAGATTGTGATCAAGCATTTAAGAAGGGCTACCAAAAGCTCTCTACGTCTATAGTCATTAGACACATAAACCCAAGCATGACACTGAAAGTAATCCTTGACATGATGACTATTATAAATCTTACGAGCAAGAGTAGTTTTACCTAATCCACCCATTCCTATGATGGACACCACATCACGGCGTGAACCTCCTTGCTTGAGGAGATCGATTACTTCAGCTGTGTCATGCTCGAAACCCACCACGTCATCTTCTTCCACTTCCCTCCTCCGCTTGTGCAGTAGCTTCAATTCTTGATTTGATGAAGATCCTGCAGCTTCTTCCTCCTCTGCGTTGTATTTGATTCTGTTCTCATAAATCTGATCGACAGTGAGCTTAATGCTGTCTATTTTTTTGGTCACATGGCGCAGCAGCTTTGCATGGTGAACACCGTGGAGCATCCTGGACAACCAGCTTCTCCTTCGGTGGTTGGCAACGTTGGCAACAAAAGTGTCGATGACATCCTCAGCTTCATGTGCGATGTCCGTGATTTGACGTACAACCTCTTGTTCGATTTCCTTCTTCCGCTGGTTTTGGTCACAGCTCTTAAGGTAGACACTTATCATTCTGAGTTCACTTTCAAGGGACTTCACTTTGTCCTCCACGCCACATAGCAAATGGGCTTCGTGAGCCACAAGCCGAGACAAGTTCTCCAACACGAAACTAACTACACTATCTGCCATGAAATCTGCACTACCAACACAAGAACACAGAAACAGATGAAGGAGAATATGAAGCACAAGGCATTTTGCTAAGACGTTAAAGGACTTAGGTGTCGTAGCTAGTGTATCAGTATGCAATTTCGACGAGGTTGCCTCAAAGACTAGAGGTCAAGAGCCTTTTCATTGGGCTCTTTTTAGCGAATGATGGAAGGAAAAGAATGGCGTGTGATCTGAAAAAAGAAAATGACAAAAGAAGCGTGTGGGTCCACCAATTTGGGAGAAGACTTTGAGAGAAGATTTCCTGCCGCTCAGCTTTGCTTGGTTAGTAGTTTGTAGTTTCATCAAATTTTGTTTTATATTCATGTAGTTCTAAATTGTTAGTTCTCATCATTGAGTTGGAGTTAAAAGCAACCAATTATCTTTCTAATTATTTTTCTTAGTGGGAAGAACTTTAAATCTAAACCTTTCAGATCTAATTTGAACAATACAGATTTAATTTTTAAAAGTTTATATGACATGAAGTCTGCAAGATCAACACTAAAACACAGAAACAAATTAAGGAAAATCTGATGCACAAGACATTGGCAAGACGTTCAATGATTTAAGTAGTAGCTAGTATATCAGGACGGCACTTCAACGAGGTTGCCTCAAAGACTAGGTCAAGCTTTGTTGTTCTTTGAACCAGAGAATGCATTATATGGGCTCTCACCGCCCATCCAAACACACATTGTTTTTTATTATTGTCATTTCCTTTGAACAAGAACTGTTATTGGAAAATAATGGCTTGTGGGGTCTGAGAGCGACAAAAAGCTGTGTGTGGGTCCACCAACAGTGAGATATGAAGTTTAGGAGAAGACTTTGAGGGAAGACTCCCTGTTGCTAAGGTTGGGTTCATCGTGGGATTCATTTGTGCAAATGTTTTATGAGTTTTAAAATTTTCGTCCAAAAGAAAAGTAATCAAATTGGGAGTGTGTTGTTGTAAAAGTTGGAACAGTATACATTAAAAATTGTATTGACGACAAAGGTTTGATAAAATTTATATAGATAAAGTCTCAATATTCAATTCTTCTCCATACTTGCCAATAAAATTTTTAAATGGGACTTTTTTTCAATTGTTTCTTTTAAATTTTAATTTTTATTTAAATAATTCATAATTCTATATTTTTATTTATTCAATATATAATCTCAAAAAATGTGTTAACTGTTTTTTTGGATTCATTTTGATGTTATTTTTTAACTATATCAAACTTCTTTATTTTATTTATAGTACATTCAACAATTTAAATCATAAATAAAATTATGATACTGAAAATAAAAAAGAAAATAACATCAAAGAGCTAGATGCACCATAAATAATCTTCAACTGCTGGAAAAAAAAACTGAAAAATAACATTAGAGTGCTTAATGCTACTTTACCCAATAATTATAATTTTATCCATTTTTCCTCTCATGTTTTCAATGTTAAATTTCTGCGTCATCTATATTCTTTTTAAGTAAAACTGGAATACCTTCTTTAGTAACGTTATTCTCCACGGAAAATGATCACAACAAACCATTCAACAAAAAGCTAGCTACATGGCTTAATGATAGTTTCCACTAATGATAAGATAATATATTATATAAAGGATTGAAGAAGACCTGTTTTTCATATTTGTATATATCATCACTCAAAGACTTGTTTTTCTCTGCGTGCGTTCAGTTTGGGTCAACTTGATAGATCATGGCAATGTCGTGCGGGATTCACATATCCAAGGCTGGAAATTACTCAAGAGATTGTTATGAACCATCCGATTACAGATTTTATTCACAATATTAAATTATATATACATATGTGGGGTATGAACGTAGAAATAAAAGGGGTTATCATGATAATAAATGCACATAAGAATATTAATGGGATTGGTGATGTGAAAAGTACAACTATAACAGATGAAGAAGAAAGTTATGAACAATATCTTTAAGATGTGGACAATACTTTCCTTTATATTTGATTCGTCCTCAGTATAAACTTGGTGACTTTTAGTATTATAATCCTTTACACAACCCTTCATATAAATTCTATAATTTATAACGACATAATTTTTGAAAAATAACGTATCTTTAAAAGTATTCCAACAAAGAATACTGCTGAACGCTTGCATAAACTGATAGGATTTTTTCCAACTCAACCAAAGGCCATAATCCTTCCAAAGAACAATTCTATTACTATAAGAAAATTAAGAGTTACATTACAAACATCAATACAGTAAATCTAAAGTTACACAGACTAAGAATTAATACACAAAAGACGTCAACCAGGGTCGAAGATAGTCCCAACATCATCATCCTCCAAAATGCAAAATAGATGAGGCAGCAGTTTAGATAGCCATTATATTGGACATGACCCCGTGACGAAGCTTTAGATACCCAATGGACAACTAAATTAGCTTTTCTTGGAACATACTTGAAACTATAATTCCTTCCATGATTCCTTAAATCAAGGATGTTTTTCAAAATGGGTTCACTTATCCATTCTGGAGCTTCGTGTGCTTCCATGAGACATTTGATAAGAGTCTCATTATCAAACTCAAATATAACATCCTCCAGTTGATTATCAACAGCAAACAATACTACTTCCATAGCTCTGCATTCTCCCATAAATACTAAAGAAGCATGCTCAGCTTTGACTCTACCTGCTAGCAATCCTCCATTTGAGTCTTGGATTATAAATGCTATTACTATTTTCCTAGACTCTAGATGATAAGCACTATCAATATTAACCTTTAGAGCGTTGCCCTCCGGGCGTTGCCATCGCTTAACTCTACCAAACGTCAGTTGCTTAATGGGTGCTGGACGTGGTGTGCCTTGCCTCCATCCCTTGGCTTCCCAAAACTCCAGCAACATTCTTTCTGCCAGTGAGAACACAAACACTGGATCAAAGTTGAGATTTTCACAAATATAATGATTTCTTCCTTCCATATCTACCACAACATCATGGCCACTAGAGCTTTTTGCCATTCAGTTAATGATAATATTGTGAAACAACATTCTAGCCATCGAGTTAGCTCAAAGCTATTCTTATTGTCAAAAACAAAAGAAAACATGCTACCAAACTATTTTCTTCTAACCCAAGGGCAAAACCATAAAAGGTGTTCGGTGGATTTAGATTTTTCTTTGCATACCAAACAAAGTTTTGTCACACAAGCTTTTCTCTTAAGCAATACCTCAAATGTAGGGAAGGCATTGGATAACAACCTCCATAGAAACTTAATTTTCCATATTTCTTTCCAAACGATTTTTAGTGTTATCTAAGGAGGAGCACTGGCCCCTTTGAGAATATGACATTGAAATTACTTTTGCAGCCTTGTACCCCTCTTTAACTGTATAAGTACCTTTTCAACCCCCCAGTCCACCTCCATTTATCATTTCTATCATTAAAAGCCATAGGAGTGTTTCTTACATCCCTCTTCTCAAAATCTATCATCTCTTCATCAATTAAAGAGAGATCCCACCCAAATGATTGCCTCAGTTTAGCGACAAATAAAGACATAAAAGATTCATTTGGGCATGGGGAAATTAGTTGCTTACCTGGGATGTCTGCAATCCAAGGATCTGACCAGACTTGAGTACCTCTGCCATTGCCAATGCTTGTAATTATGTTGCTTTCTAACACCGCCATCCAGAATGCTACTCCACAACTATGATGCTCTAGAACCTTTTTTTTCCTTCAAGAAATCCACATTTAGCCTTTAGGATTTTCACCCATAATTGCTCATGTTCCTGCAATATGCACCATCCAATTTTGGAAGCAATGCTAAGTTAAAAGCCTCTAACTCTTCGAACCCCAGACCCTCTTCCTCCTTATCCATTTTTAATTTTTGCTTTGCTACCCAGTGAATCTTTTTACTATTTTCATTACTTTTCCACCAAAAGTTGGTAATAATATGGTCAATCTTACTTAGGACACTCTTGGGGAACCGAAAGCATGACATTGGATATACAAAAATAGAATTGGCAATAGATTTTATTAGTACCTCACAACTCACTTCAGATAAAAAAATGATTCTGCCAACCTTGAGCTTTCTTCTTGAGACAGTCAAGCATAAAATTTAAAGCTTGGCACTTTGATCTTCCCCACAATAATGGCAAGCCCAAATAGTTTTCAAGGATATCAGTAGCATGTACCTAAAAAATTTGACCAATCTCTTCTCTTAGCACATCCAAGGTATTTCTAGAAAAGTAGAGACAGGACTTATTAACATCAATCCTCTGACCAGAAGCCTCATAGTATGCATCCAAAATAGACTCAACAACTCTACAAGCACTTTCATCAACTTGTAAGAACAGTCATCCAAGGTATTTCTCGAAAAGTAGAGACATAACTTATTAGCATTAATCCTCTGACCAGAAGCCTCATAGTATGCATCCAAAATAGACTCAACAACTCTACAAGCACTTTCATCAGCTTGTAAGAACAGTATAGAATCATTCCCAAAAAAGCTATGCGTTATAGAGGGACAACGTTGAGCAATCTTTATGCCTTTTATATTACCTTCTCTCTTAGCTTTCACAATAAGCTTGGAAAGGACATTACTCACAATGATAAACAAATAAGGAGAGAGAGGGTCTCCTTGACATAAACCCCTCTCTGGAGTAACTGTTGAGATGCTCTCCCCAGATAGCATAAGAGAAAAGGAGACAAAGCTAATACACCAATAAATCCTATCAACCCAATCTTGTGAGAAACCTAGTTTAATTAATATTGCACATAAAAAGTCTCATTCTATTATATCATACGCCTTGTTCATATCAAGCTTTAGAGCTACCTCACCCACCCTCGTTCTTTTGCTCTTCATATGGTGGAAAGCTTCGTGCACAACAACTATATTATCCTAAATTAATCTCCCTAGTACAAAAGCCCTTTGATTTTCTGAGATGAGTTTACCCAAAAGAGGTTTCAGCCTATTTGCTATGACTTTGGAAAAGATTTTATAGGAAAAATTGCATAAACTAATTGGTTGATACTCATTTAGACTTTCAAGGCATTCGGTTTTGGATATGAGGACTAAGTCTGTTCTATTTATGCTATCAAGAGGAAAGCCCGAATGAAAATATTCTCTGAACTAGAGAACATATCTAAGGGCCCACGGTGTCCCAAGCCTTGTGGTAGAAATTACCCGTATATCCATTGGGTCTGGGAGATTTGTTTCCTCCTAATTCAAGGGTTGCCCTTTTGATTTCATCACCATGAATATTCATCATTAAAGTCAAATTATCCTCCCTTGTGATCACCCCCTCTAAACAACTCAAGATATTGGTAAAGTCCCTTCCTGATGATTTGGAGAAAGGCTCCTTATAAAATTCTGAAAATTGACGACCAATTTGATCCTCATTCTCTAACCACTCCCCTTGGTCATTTTTAAGCCTTGTAATACTATTCCTGCAATGTCTCTAAATTGCAGTCTTGTGGTTGCAATCTTGACTTCTGTGCCCAATATTTTTCTTCTTGATCTCAGAGTTCATGAATTTGTTGCTTCGAGTCAACTAGTTGATTTGCAATAACTGTATTCCATTCACCCTCTAAACAATTATGCACTTGGATCATGAGTTGTTTAATTTTTGTCGCACTATTACCAAATTCCTTCTTGCTCCACTGCTCTAGAACATGGCTTACCCTCTTCTAGTTGATCCACAAACTGTTCAATATCGGCTGAGTTATTTTCCTCTTTCCAATTTTCCTTGATTATTCGCAACAGATCATGGTGGTTTGGCCATCGCAAATCAAACTCGAAATATTTCAGAATCCTCTTGCCATTATGTTTAAATGTTAACTATACAAAGCTGTGACCTAAACCTATTACTTCCAGGATATGTCCTTGATCAGATGGATACATAGTTCTCCAACTCCATTTGACTACCATGCAGTCAAGTTTCTCTCAGATAAACTCCTCCCCTTCTTGATTGTTTGTCCACATAAATCTTCCTCCCTTAGTTTCTAAATCAATCATCTCATAGTCGATCATGAAATCCCTGAAACGTTGCAAATCCCTCAAATTCTTCAGGTTACCACCTTTTTTATCTAATTGATACAGAACATCATTGAAGTCCCCTAAAACACACCAAGTTTTTGTTGGACCAGGATTTAAGCTCTTAATGTCACTCCACCACCTTAGTTTGCAATTAATTTCCTAGGGTCCGTACATAAACGTCATAGCTCCATATTGTACCCCAATCAATAAGCACATCATCAATGTGTATAATATATATAGATACTAGCCCAACATTCAAATTAACCCCCTAACTCCACCATAAAGATAAACCTGTAGCGCACCCCAGCAAATCCACATTCATACTCTGATCAAACTTCAATTTTTTTCCTTAATTTTTCTATCTTATCTCCTTTCATCTTTGTTTCAAAAAAAAATTAAATCAGGTTTGGGTCTTCTGCACTGGAACCTGAGGTATCAAACTGTCAGGGTAGTTCACAGACCCTGACAATTCCATACAAGGCAACTCATAGCTCTCTGGTGGCTGGCCAACCACCTTACCTACCATTATTAGAAGATGAAGAATGCTCAAAAACCAATGTTCTATTTCTTCTATTTTTAAGATGTCATACCTGCTCGATGCCACGTCCCTCCACGAAAGATTTATTTTTCTCCACTTTGATTTGAATTTCTTCACACAGTAAACCCACCTCAGCTTTAATTTTGTTGAATGAGAATCCTAAGCCATTATGTTGATATTCAACCTTAGAAAGCTTCTGTATTTCCATCACAACCTTTCTTGTGATGCCTGAGAAGCCTAAGGGGACCCTTTCATGAGTCGTCTGTCTCTTTGTTGATGGTGACTCCCATCGTTGCTCCACTCTTCTTTTCAAAGTCACCCATTTTACTTTATTTGCCAATTCATTGACGTTAAGAATAGCGATATCCCCCCTCTATTCTGTCTAAATTTGCTTCTCGAATATGTCTTCTGATACTAAGTCTTTTTTTAAGGCCCAACATGGTCCATAGGTGGAGATCCCGTAGCAAAGTTGGGTTCAACCACACTTACTTGATGGTTTGTTGTTATAGGCCCTAGCTAAGTGATATAAGGGCTTGGCCCATCTGATCAGGCACTTTTCAGAATCCCAGCGTGGCTTTTTCCAAAAGGTGTAATCCAACCCTTGTGCCCCACCGCTTCTTCTTTCTCCATGTCCACGCCTCCTATAGTATTCTCCTTGGTACTAACCTCTTTTTTCTTCAACTCAGTCTTAGACCCACTGCTCTCACCATACTCTAGAGGTCTGTACATTTTAGAAATCCCCATATCCTTCCACTATCCCGTCACATTGCCTTCCTTGGGAGTTTTTTTCATTTCCAATGATTGCTCTCTTTTCTCCTTCGCCGGCAACCCTTGGTTAGCTCTTAATAGAGGTGCACACATATTGACATCAAAGATCGAGCTATTCTCAACCTCTGGGCCATCATCCTTATCGAAATCACATGACCTGTCATCATACCCCAATTTACCACAGATGAAACAAAAATTATCCAACTTCTAAGACTTCACCTTTATCTTTAGTCTGGCAGACCACCCAGACGAGGGACTTTGAATAACAAAATCAAAGCTTTCTCTACGTCCACTTCAATCCATGCTCTGCACAAACTTCGTCTTGTGAATCTTCCATCTGTAAGATCCTCCACTTCAATGACAGTTCCTATATTTTTTTGCCATTTCCTGTCTTGGTGGTATATCATGGAATTGCACCCAAAATGCACGTTTTTGTTTGAATCTCACTGTTACTCATATACGGTTTCCTTTGTTCCAGGCTCAGCATATGTTGTCTTACTACCCATGGTCCATCTGCCAACACTCTGCATGCATCACTAGCATCCTTAAAGGAGAACAAAAGCAAGTTAAAGCCTAAGACATTAACCTCCATTCCCCTTTTCAGCTTCCATGACACCAAAACATGCTCTCTTATCGCCCCCACACCTACCTTTGCTTTTGAGATAACTCTTCTTATTAAGTGCTTCTCATCTTCCTAACATGAGGTACCTCTTTTCCATTGCATGTGAAACTCCATGCCCTCGGGATTCATTGAAAATTTTCCATTGTGCGCTTCTCACCACCTATTTGAAGGTAGAAGAAACCTGTAACAACACATCACTGGGACTGAACACCAGGATGGTGAAGAATGTCTTTAGAGCGTTAGCATGAAAAAGCCCAAGGAGCTCTCACAATGAGAGAGAAGCAGGAAGCTA
>QFDD01005464.1:0-15512 GCA_006871305.1 Vachellia collinsii | reverse complement strand
CTAACTCTAAATGATTTTTATAAATAGAAATAAGGTAAATGTGTTAAATGTTCGCAACGGATGGGAGAGGGTATCATTTTATAATTAGATACTCTTCAATAACATCAACAAATTATTTAAATTTATAAGTTATGTGAGCCAGTAATGCATCAGCAGGCGAAGTTGTCAAATTCTTGATTGCTAATCACTATTTCTTCCGATCAACGTTGCGGTGCGGGATATGAAGATTGAGTATATTTAAATCTTTGTATATTTAGAAGCACCTCTGTGTTCTCTCCCCGATAGTTAATCATCATCATTCAGTCTTCTATGTTCTATCTACATTTAATTCAAGATATTAGATTATTAATTAATTAATCACACATACGTGAAGCTGAAGAATTTAATCAATGAGTCTGGTAGGTAAAAGACATATTCAAACGTCTACTCACTCCAAATGCTAATATTTTTTTTATTCATTTCAATACATGAATTACAAATATTTATATACTCCTGCAATACCATATTATATATACTTTCTCCAATAAAAATATTTAATTATCTTTTTTTTAATGGATCTTATATTCACAACTTTATTTTGATTTATTCTCATTCTATAATTTGTTATAATAGATATTTCTGAAATATAAAAAGATTCTTGAAACATTTTCACTGAGAGCAGATAATATGACATTTCAAAGAATAGATAAGTATCTCTCTGATTTTTTTCTTCAAATATTAAGGCCTCTCCCTCCCTCTCCCTCTCTGATTTTACAAGAACATGCAACAAAGAATCGGACAATCTGTACACATACATGAACAGCATTGCTCGACAACGTAGGTCCTTTAATCCAGGGATAGCTACTGGAAAATTAGCATAATTGAAAAACCAATCACAAACCTCACATGCACCATAACTTTGAAAATGGATTCGCGGCTGCAGGTAACATTTGATGCAACATTAGCTGTATTCCACGTGGCTTGAAAGATAAGAGCAAGTGAACTACCAACTTGTTTCTTTCGGAAGCAGCTAAGAACAACTTGACCAGAGAAAGATTAATCTCTCTCACAACGCCAGCAATAATAAGGTTTCGGTGAAAGATTCAAATTCAAAAAATCCCAACTAAAAAACATTATTATTGATTCGCATGAAAGTAACGAATAATTAGGAGACAAAATGGAGGAAGGAAAGGAACTTTTACACTATGTACACTGAGCTTTCCTAGTAGCGTCCATAATCCATATTTCAAGCATCCAAGTAAAAAATTGATATCTCCACTTCTAACACGATTTCAGTTCTAATGTGAAAATTTTGAGTCAATATAAACAAAAAGAAGGAGGAAGTCTGCTCATTTTGAACCAAAACCAAACCACCTGGCCAGGAAGAATACATTCTTTCCACGGGAAGCTTCCTTCTCTGCTGGTGCTGGTGTTGGCGCTGGTGCTGGTGGTGAAATAAGTTTGGCTGCAAAAAAGAGTCGCCAATTTTATAGTTAAAACAAAGATATATAGATTAAGCGTTTTTCACCCAATCAAAACAGAACCAAGTTTTGAAAGATTATGAGATGAGATCCAGTGAGTGGACACTTCTATTTTAAAAAAGATAAGCTTAATAGTAATTGACACCAAGACTATCAAATTATAAATACAAGATATCTGAAATAAGATAGTAACGTCTAGTGAAAGGAGATAGATAAGAAACTGGTATACACCTGGTTGTGGAGAAGCCTTGTTAGTTTCCGCACCCCTTGTATAAGTAGAATTCTTTTCTAGACTGGGTATGACCACTCCATGATCAAATACAGCGGTGACATTCCTCGCTTGAACTCTTTGCTCTGTGTTTCCTTCACAGTCTTGATCACCTGTAAAAGCATTGAAACTCAGCAAGGAATGATCCAAAAGCACAGTAACGACATCCATCAGCTATTATAAATGAAAGCAGCCAAAAATCATATCAATATAAAATATAAAATCTACAGTAAGCTGCATTATTCATAAGCTATGTTTAACTCATTCATCAAACTACTTGCTTTACACAGGAGTCGCCATCTAGCTACAAATAACGATACTATTACTCTCATGATAAAGGGCATGATCCTATCTGGTCCAAAGATCCAGAAACAGAATAATTCTCCAGATTCATGTGAATAAAGAAGTCTGGTGCAAAGATCCTATCTGGCCAGTTATAATTTGGTATGTATTACCTTACATGTAAGATAGTTCTAAGAAAATGGAACCCATTCCTAGAAAACATGTCCCTAGCAATTCTTCTCAAGTCAGTTGACCTATCAAAACCACCATTCAGTCTTTTCCCTAGATGAATCGTTAAATTAAATTGGACTTGCTAAGACCAATATATAAAAATTAGATCACAGTTCTCACCACTGCAGATGTTAGCTGAGCCACAAAAGTTTTTGACATGGTGCTCAGTCAAAGATACCAAAATAATCACTTGGTTTCACAAACCAAGGTCAATATAGATACTTACCTCCATCAGAAGTTTTCCCGTAGTTCTGGTGTAATGCTTCAATGAAAGATGTAGCCTTTTGCTCTTGCATCACTGGTAAGGAACCAAAACAAATGATAGATCAAATCAAATAATTTATGAACACCCTGCATATAAATTACAATAAGGAGAATCATGAACCTCACATTGATCAAATAAAGTAAATCTGTAGTTTGGGGCCGAGCCAACCAATAGCAACTGAACAGCCTCTGAATCTCTTGATATAGACGATGAAGCTGATGCCTTCAGATTTTGAGTGTCCAGCAGAATGCCAGAAAGCTATGAGGTTACACATGGGAAGAGACTTTTCAGACTACAGTCCTTAAACATTTCCTAGATCGCTTCTTGAAATGGCAAGACAGGCGATTTCATATCACTGAAAAGAACTTGACATTATTTCATCAAATTACCAGAAGTTGCCGCAGCACAGGGTCTTGAAGTAGATCATAGGCATCTTCACAATAATTATCAGTAAGAATGGTACACATAGACCCAACCTATAGGAACAAAATAAGGATAAAATCATATAATGTTCAGTACCATACTTCATTGTGTATAACTTTGGGATCACACTTGTTTTTAAAATTTGATTTTCAACTTCATCTATGAACCAACCTCGCGAGTAGCACTTAGGACATCTTGTCCGACCACATGGATGTTCAGTCGACCAGACATCATACGGTCTTCCACGTCAACCTGCAAACAAGTTTGCAGAACAAATTAGCTACCACTTGAAAACTCATCAAATCTACCACTTATTTAAACAAGCAAAAAAGAATTACACCTGGCCCAGCTAAATTGATTTTTAGTATGAAAATTACGAAAATCACCTCGTCAGCAAAAAGCAATGAGGTAGCGTCAAGGCCAGCATGGAAAAAGAGCCAAGCAGCCTGCCGTAGCTTCAACATAGAACTACGCCTCACATTCATAACAGGAACTACCACATTGTCCCCTCCATCATCTTTCTCCTTTTGCCTATACCACAACAGCCAGGCATAACAAACGGCAGCTACCATCGATGTTATACCTGCACTACAGAAACTGAATTAGTTAGCCATTTTTTTTCCTCACATTAATTAATTCATACAGCTAAAAGCATATGTCGTCAACAAAGTTACAAACAAACCGCTCAAATTACATGCCACTAGCAACTCTCCTTAGCACACGTCATACTCCCATTCATTTAAAATTAACAATAGTTAGTTCAAACATATTTAAAAGAAGAAAAGAAAAGAAAGAAAGCTTGAGCAGGATTGAAATGTTCCACGTTCAAGACTCAAGCAGTATAGAAAGTACTCATAGTTTGTAATAGGGATTATATATATATATATATTTTGTAAGGGGGGAATGAGTCTTAACTGTTAGAAGGCCCGGAGAGCACAATTTTGGCCTTCGCATTGAGCTTCATGTTCGTCACATTCTGAATTAAAATCCTCTGCTCTTCAAGAAAACGATTGAGAGAATGATCTAGGGTTCTCTCTCCTAGCTGGGACCGTCCGTAAGCATCAGTCCCGGGCGCAATTTTCTCCAGAGAACAGGTGGACGAGGACAACCTTCTCCGGTGAGCCGACTGGACAGGATTTCTGGGCGGCGACAGAGGCAAAGAGTTCGGCGGGGATAACGTCCGGCGGACGGCAGGTTCGACGACATTCTTGGGCGATGAGAGTGTAGGAGGCTCCGGCGAAGGCGCGGAAGACCTAAAGGTCCGGCGGGGAGAAGGAACAGGGGGGTCGGTCTGGAATCGGGACTTGCGATGGTAGGAACGAGGAGGCGGGAGAGGGGAAGAGGATCGGGTGTGATCGGACGCGGGAGAAGGGTCGGAAGAGACGGTAGGATTGGAGGGTTTGAGGATGTTGGAGAACCACCTGTGGATCGCCGTAGCAGGGGATCCATCATCCTCGTACGCGGAGGGCTTGATATTGAATGATGTGTCGGATTTGTTTCGGCTGTGTTTAGTTGTCTTGGAGAGGATCTCGCCGCCCAACCCTTCCACCGTTCTGTTCCTGTTTCACTCCACCAAATCCATTCTCCAATCCATCAGTTATCAAATCAAATCAATTTAATTAACAATTAAAGGGTTATTAATGTTCAAATCAGAGGGATGATCCAACGACTTGTTATTAACATTAAGAAACGTTTTGTATTTCTTGATTTTAACTAAAGACCCTACCCGAGATTGCTCGGTACAAAACCAACTTTACACGTTGTTCCACAGACTTGCCTTTGAATAAAGTTCAGACTTCATATGTGCCCTTAATAAGGCTGGGCTTGTGAAGACCATTTTTTTTTAACACTTGTGTAGACTTGAATATATAAATTTGAGCTTTTAAAAGACCCTACTCATCACTCAAATGAGAATTTCATCAGGAAGCCTTTAACAGCTTATTCATTTAAGGGGTGTTGGGCTAATTAAAAGTTTATATCTACTGTTCCTTCACAAAGTTACGCAAAATTGCATTCAGCCAACTATCACTATTGGTCAAACGTTCGTGCATGGAGAAATTGCACTATTTTTAAAACTTTCATGTAAATTTACATTGCGCCACTAGAAAGATAAGAATACTTGCACTGGCAGAAAACTTAATGGACAAATTATTTCAAGTTACAACATTCAATGTCTTTTCAATAAGTATATAAATTCATAAATTGCATCTTCCATGCATACACACACGAACATGCATACGTACCTTCTGGCGGACCTAGAAAGAGGGTCTCTTCTATCTAACAACGGAAATGCAGCCGGCGGCGTTCCCTGTGCGGTGGCCGCAAACCTTGGTGACCCAACAAGACGACGAGGCAAGTCGCCTCGTGTTGGAGACGCCGCCACCACACGCCGTGCCTCTTCCAACCACTCCTCCGTCATCCTGCTACTGTTGCTCCTCGTGCTGTCGTCAAACCCAACCTCCTCGTCGTTTTCCGACAACACACCACCCCCTCCGCTGGCACCACCCGTAAGGTCATAGCTCTTCTTGTCCATGTCAACTGCCCCAAAAAACATATCTGCCATGAAATCGCTGAGGTCTGGCTCCGACCTCCGCCGCGTCTCCAGCATCTTCTTTCGTAGCATCACTGATCCTTCTTTACTCTGTGTGTTAAGCCTTCGCTCCATATATATGTTTGGATGATCAACACTTGCAGAGGTTTACAAGGTGCTGTATAATGTATTATTAGCTAGCTAGATATGCATAGAACAATAAGGTGCCTGTGATTCTTTATTTATCAGAGGTCGCAATCATCAAGCCTCCAGAAGATGAAGAATATATATATATACACATATGTGGGGAGGTTTTTTTTTTTTTTGGGGGGGGGGTTTAGTGATGGTTTTAAGATGGATTTGACTGTACATCGGAATCATCGATGGGTCTGACCCGGCGAGAAGGATGTTTCATGGCCGGCTTTGGTGTTGCAATTTATGTCTTTTGCAGTGGAGCATTGTTTAGCTGAGGAATTCCGTCTCTCAGTTTTCACGTCTTGTTGTCACCATGTCTTCAAATCAGAATTTAAGATTTTGTTTTCTACTTCGTCTCTCTCTCTCTCTCTCAAACCATAATTCAAGGTTAAGTATACAAGTTTTTTGCTTTTATAAATTTCAAGTTTTTTTAAGAAAATAATCAATAATATGAATTAGCCCTGTTTTACTTTTCGTAACATTGTTGATCTCAATATTATTTATTTTTATACCTCCCTTACAGAGCTGGCTTTTCCATAAATGCAAAGCTGACAATATGAGTATGTTTGGAAGCAGCTTCTAAAAACATTTTCATACAAATCGAGATAAAACTCATTTTATATATTTACCTTGAATTGCGTACAATCACTTTTTAAAAACTATTCACAAACATACTAATAGTCTTGTTGTTTCAACTATTCCTTCCTTATCTCTTTTTTTTTTTTTATCAAATCCTCGCTTTTCTTTTCGAGAGAGGATCCACAATACAAGAGTATCAGGATTTTTCTTTATATATATATATATATATATAACGCATCGAATTTAAAAGGAAACACACAGACAAACATAATTTGACAGAATGGCAATTCCGAAAATTAAATATCTCCACTGAAATTTGACAGAATAACATGATGAAATCCAGAACTATCACCGTAAGGGCAGAAACAGAGTATTGGACGATTCAATTCTGTTGTATTTGAAGCCTCCAAGTTATTAAGGAAGCATTTCTAACTTCGAACAAGAAAAATAACATGATGCCAGACGTATATGCACAGTCTACAAAAACTGCATTAATGGAGAGGAGAGAAAAGGTTTGGAACCCAAAAATTTTATTCCATTCCTCTTTTATCTGATAGCCAACTATATCTCGTGACCGTTCTAAGTAAGCAATTTAGGAACCTTCCTACATGAAACATGCTTATCATACAACACGTTCGGATTGTAGCAACCACGCTATAACAAAAATCCTCGCTCGGTCCGATATTTTATGTTTCCGTTGAGGATTGTTTACAAGTTAGCCGTACATGTTTCTGTCTTCACGTCCACTTCTTTCTCATCTGTTTGACATCACCTTCCACTGTCTAGGAATCAAGAATCTGACTGACTAGCTTCTCAGGAAGCTTTTTAGTAGCCTGTGGAAGCATATACAAAGGTGAATCTAACGGCATATTGTCTCACATCAGTAAGAGAAAGATTTCACCATTTAAACGAAAACCAACCTGGAAGTTCCTCATGTGCAAAATTGGCTCACATCCAACATCTGCTACTGATTTCCCGTTTGGAGTCTGCAATGTGAATTGCTCTGCCTTGTACTCAGAAAGGTCATCTTCCTCATCAGGGAGGTGATGGCAAACTTTTAGAAGTGAATCAAGAGAATTCATCTGGAAAATTAAAAAGAAACATCAGAACGCTGCTTTTACAAATGATACTCAACACTGATTAATTGTAGATTGAATAAGAAAACTTAAGTTTTACTTCTTAAAGCCTTTTAAGTTTTATCATATCTTCTTTACCTTTGTAACTACAGTTCTCAATCACTTACAAATTGAATTTATTATCCCAACAGTAAATCAGTTTTTAAAATTTGTTATTAATGTAGAAAATCATATCTAAGCAGATAAAGTACTCTGCTAAACAAATTGGCAATTTCTACCTTCATGTATGGACAGGAGGCACAGCCACCATGAATGGAGCAACCCTCCCCGCTAGCTACTCCAGGTACAACAGGAAGTACAATATTATCAACAATGGGTTGCAGGCTTGAGGGCAAACTTGAGGAAGTTCTTGAGATTGAGTCTGATGAAACTGGAAAGACAATTTCAACAGTAATTTTTGCTCCTTGAGAAGATGATTTTGTAGGCTCTAACAAATTACGTACTGCTGCCACAATTGAAGTTACCATCCCAGATTCTGTTCCTAAAACAAATTGGAGATGATCATTTACATTTCTATCTAATGCTTCTTGAACCCTCTCCTTTATAAAATCTAAGATGTTCTGGGTGGAGCCAACCACACCCATTCCCCTTCTTTTTGCTTCCATAGCCAAGGAAAACATTTCTCCAGGGACCTCAAGATGTGCGGTGAGGAATGCGTCACAATACATTTCTTTTATCTTTTCCACAACTTCATGCCCAAAAAGATGATGTACAATGCACGTTCCATCCTGGCATCAGGAGTCTATAGTAAGGAAATGAACAATATAGAGCAACAATGAATAGAACAAGGAAAAAACACAAAATAACATGATGATGACAATGGCAAGTTAGCCGGACATTCAATTCCTCTGGTTAAAGGGGAAATAAACCAAAAGTGATAATCAAGCATTAGAGAGAGAGAAAATATCAAAAGTAAAATTGGTGGAACGGAAAATTTCTATATGTCAAAGATAAGAACTGAAATAAAAAAGAAAAGCATAAAGAAGTCCAAACAGCTGTAAGTTAGAAAATGGGAGTAAAGGAAAATATAGGAAATGAATGGGAATATCACTCAAGGTGTTGTCGTTGTTGCGCATCAAAAGAATTGAAAGGGGGGAAGAGGGGATGGCCTGCTAGCAAGAGCTAAACATAGACAGTAGAAGGATGAGCATGAAGATGGTTCACATATTGCTAAAAGATTTTACCTGATAATAGTGAAGCCGGGGTAGCAGTGATCTAATAGAGTCTCGATTGTGCTCTGGATGTAGCTCAGCAATATCTTCATCAGTCATTTCTGCCATCTGCAGGAACAGCTCTTTAATATTTGCACCCATGTAAGAATCAGGTCCATACCATAAGTTCAAAGCAGGTATTTGAGCAAAAGCCTGCATAATGTGAGAGCAACATATTAAAAGAAGTATAAAAATAAATCACTGAAGGGACTGTGTGGTGCTCATCACATGATGCATCCAGTTGAGATTACAAAGCCAAAGAGAAATATCAACATGTTGCATCCTACTAACCTGTAGAATAGTCTGGACAACATTTGATGATGTACAGGTTATTGTTGGCACAAGCTCATGAGCATATGCTTTTGTCTCTAACTTAGTATTAATGTATATAACATGCAAAGAAGGAGGAGACCTAGAAGCTGTCTCGAGATATTTCATGTATGTAGGAGTGGATGCAGCATCAGCCAGAGAGCAACCAATACGTTCATTTGACATCCTATACACACCAACCTGCATGTAGTTCCCAAAAAGAAGAAATTCAAGGATTACCGACTAATATATTGCACCAATACTGAACTTATTCAATATCTCTTATTGTGACACACATGAAATGACTAATACAAGCTATGCACCAACGTTGCAAGGGAAGTGCAATATAGAGTTCCTTTAGACAAGGCTTTACATATCAGAATCACCTCTGCATTCTTCAAAACTAAGAACAATACAATAGAAAGGCATACCTTGCTAAAACCAGCTTGGTCAAGGATAGCACGCACATTTTCTGACATAAAATCCACACCTAACACTGTTATGAACTGGCACCCAGCTTTTGCCATTTTGACAGCTGAATCTGCCATGACTAATGAGTCAGATATATGGATGTGAGGCCAATGCTTCTGGGCAGCAGTTAAGATGCCTTGAACTTCAGGGTCCATGTAGAAGTGTGCAACAACACCAATTTTCTTCTCCTTGAGCACACTGACAAGTTCATTAGTCTTCAACTCATCTGGTGAAAGGTATTTTGCCTGTAAGAAAGCTAGAAGGAAATTAGGAATTCAATGCCGTCAGGTCAAGATTGCTCATTTGTCTACAGTGAACAGTATTGCCCTGAAAGATGTAATAAACAAACTTGTAGCTCATCCTTTGATTACATGCATCATGGTGAAACATGATACTTTCAGAAGAAGAAGAAGAAGAAAAGTAATACAACTTCCAAGGAAGCTTTAGCCTTTAGTAAATGATAAGGTGTAAATTCTCCAAAAACTTGCAAAATAGTAGTTGTTTCAGTTGGGAAGTTGATAAAATAACCAAGAGGAAGAACGAAATTCAACTGTCCATCACTGACTAAAAGTCATAAAAATTGACAAAATCATCAGGTTAACAGAAAAGCACAAACTAACAGGGGTACTCTCGTATTTTTTTGGACAGATTAGATGACTTCGCCAGGAATTGTGAATTGAGGCGTTTCTTTGCATTTTAGACGCTGGAAGAGTCATAGTGAGAAAAATACCATTTACTCTGAATAACAGTTGTTAATGTTCGAGTAGAAGAGTTTACAAGAGAAAATCATTAAGTTAAGAAGTCATCCCGATAGTAGATAATCACCATCGTCCTCACTGAGAATTACCACGATACCCGTATTTATCCAATATTTCAGTCCATGTTTCTAAGCTTGTGTATACGCGGAAAAACAATTTCTTTCTAATAAATATCAAGCCAGGCCGCATTAGAAACAAGTTGTTTGTTTCAAGCTTACAATTATACTCGGAGAACAGTCCATACTTGAGATCGCTTTACACATAAAAAAAAAAAAAAAAGATGCTATAACTGGTAGCTTCAATTTACTTTTATCATGCCCAGTGAAAAATTATTTCTTTCAAATAAAAAATCTTGACTAGATATACAGCGCAAGTCAAGCCCACTGGAAAATAAGATGCAAATCGTTGGGAGAGAGAACTAAACGTCGACGAGATATTGCTAACCTGAGCTTCGGCGTAGCTACCCTTAGGATGATCTCCATCAGCAGCCACAACCAAGGAGGGAAAAGGCTCAAAGGGCGGTTTACCTTCCCTCTCTGCTATCAATTGCTTTGTTCTTTTCTGCATACTAATCAGAACGTTATGCCAAGTATTTACCCTTGAACGCCCACTTCCTGGTAAACCGACGTTAAGAGCCACCAAATCATCTGTCTTCACCTTCAAAACCTCATCTGGCACGCACCCGTCGAGCATCCAAACCAAGCACGAGCAAAAACCCCTTGAGATTTCTGAGTCACTATCAGCCGCAAATCTCATCTTCCCTTCCCCGTCGATTCTTACTTCCAACCAAACCTGCGCAGTGCAACCCATGACCCGATTCGAGTCCACCCGGGCCGAATCCTCCATAGAGGGAAGGAGACTCGCGTAATGCAACAAACGCTTGACGCGGTCGATGGGCTCAGATAAACCTCTAAATTCATCAGCCAAACACTGAAGCTTGGAAGAAGCCAGCTCAGCGGTTTGCGACGACGAGAAAGTGACAGCAGAGCATCTAAGGCCAGAAGCATAGTTTCGAGGATTTGGTTTCACAGAGTTCGAATCGGGGATATGGGGTTGGATGCATTTGATAGGTTTGAATGGAGGCTGATGCAATTGAAGCCTGAAATCGGTTGGTTTTGAGGCGGCGGTGGAGCTGAGTGAGATTGAGAAGAAGGACGGAGTGGAAGAAGAGGCCATAGACATGGCTTCCATGAAGGAAGAAGAAGTGTAAAGTTTTGAGAATGAGAAAGTAGAAGGGAAAGGATGCAAGGAGTAAATGAATGACCAGAAATGGAAAAAGAGAAGCAGAGAAAGAGAAGCGAGCCTCCAGGCTGATCACGGAGCCTCAGACGACCAACCAAGAAACTTGGCGCTAAAAAGAACCAAACGAATGAAGGGGAGTGCAGCGTAATTTCCAACGGTGGGGATAGGATTAAAGAATTAAAAAAAAAAGATTACTACTGATTGGCTACTATGCTAATTATTTATTTTTGGTTGCACATGAAATTATAATTTCAAAATAAATTTTGATGAGCCGTTTTTTCATATTTGAGCAAGTAATTATTCGGGAGAATTGAGATAAATCTCATGTTACCAAATTAACTAAAGAGTGAGACTTGCATAATATAAAAGATCAGTTGCATTTACATAATATAAAAAATCAGTTGTATATTGTGAAATGTCAGTTACATTTGTATTTTTAGAAAATTTTATACAATTAGATTTCCATGCAACTAACATTCCACGTTATGCAATTAATATTCAATGGTGTATAACTAACCTTCTATATTATATAAATCTCATTCTCCAATTAATTATCAACAGGGATTTATCTTTAATTCTCTCTGATTATAATGTAGGTTTTTTTTGTCCAAAATAGGATTTAAAAAAAAAGGAAAGAAATGAAAAAAAATAGCTAAACAATCCCAAACAATTATATAAAATGGGCTTGTTTGGCAATCACTTAAAAAGTACTTTTACGTAAATCGAGATAAAACTTCTCTCACATACTTATCTCGAATTGCGTAAAATCGCTCAAAAAAACTATTTCCAAACATACCTCATTGATTTTCTGGGTTTTGAGGGGCAATTAGCTATGTGTTCTGCTTCTGATGGCCTTTTGTCATATGCCCACTACTGTTTTAACTTTGTTTTGAGTAATTGGTGTTCAGGAGGAGCATGTTGAATTTCAACTGGGAACTTCAGTATATGCACTGAATAAATTCTTGAGTCTCATCAGAAAGAGTCTTTTGAAATGAGGGATGGAATATTTCTGTTACACCTCCTCAGTTGAATCTGTCTGGTGGACTATAAACATTTTCCATTTTGTTGAACTAGCTTGGTCCCCTCTCTTATCTGATGGCTTAGCTATTGTTACGTATCATTAAAACTACTTTTGATCTTATTATAATAGTTAATTGACTTTTTTTAAAAGATTAAAAAAGATAAAAAGATAACTTAATCATAACACATATTATGAAATATTTATGCGTATCATTACATTATATATTAGTTAGGTAAATTGGTTTAGAGAAAAATGATAAATATACAAATTAAGTAACTTTTGCAATCTCTCATAAAAAGTCAACTAACTTTTATATGAAGAAAATATTGTGTAAAAATTTCATACAATTTATGGATATGCCATTCTCACATCTATTGGAAAAATTTTGATAGGAAGAAAGAATAAAAGTTGCGCTTAAACCTCAAATGCATATAAAATTTTATATAAAAAATTAGAGTGTAATTACTCCAGAGTAGGGATATGCTTCCTATTGTGAACTAACACTCATACAAATTGAATTAATTGATTATTTAGATATCTAATAATATGGATTAACACTCATAAAAATTGAATTAATTGATTGTTTGGACATCTAATAATAGCACCAAGATAAATTGCTAGATACTATAGATGTTGGTTCATTAAGGAAATAAAAAGGACGAGAGTGTAAATCACTGCTATTAAGCCGTGGTACGGTAAATTATGGAGGCATTGATCCTGACGTTGACCGTAGCTTTATTGGAAATGAGAGAGGGAGGGGGAAAAGAGGACCAACTTGGATTTTTCTTTTCTTTTGTTTTTATTTTGACCAGAAGGACCAACTTGGTTTTTTCTTTTCTTTTTTTTTTTTTTACCACCAACTTGGTTTAAAGAATAGAAAGATGCAGCGAATGGAAAGATGTGATGATGAACATACATATGTTATGTGGAAGTATTATAGGATCACTCACATGCCAAGAAACTTACATGGTTCCTTGTTATGCGTGAATTGATACATGCAATTGTGGAGGTTCCTTCCTACTTTCCGTGATGCCTTTGAATTGAATAAATTGCCAACCCGAACATTATCTTTCTCAATTTTAAATTCATTCTTGTATTTTTCTTTTCTTTTCTTTTAATGGTTTACATATACATATAGGATTAGCAATATCTAATAAATTCATTATTGCCAAGAGCATAGTGGCATTTGTTGTGTAGCCTAGTTGTGATTTAGAGGTTTTTTCTAGGCATAACTCATATACTTCCACTTAATTTATGTTAAGCCGGAGGTATTAAATGTTAGAACTCTCTCACTCAGTTTACTTTTCAAAATTTGACTTGTGTTTTCTTCTTAAAGGTTGAAATCGTTTACCATCTTAGTTAACAGTTTGTTAATAATGAGTCTTAATTTATTTTTAATAGATCAATTAACACTGAAATTCATGTATCTTCAAATAATTATATTTAACGTGAAAGCCTAAAATTTCTCTATAAAAAATAGTGTGACATTCATCACAAAAAGTAATATTAGATTTTATTTGACGGTTTTAAAGTTCTTGCTCATATTTTAAATTTTTCATAATTATTTGTACACCACCTGAAACTATGGAGTGATGGATGTAAATTGGGTGCAACTTCACCATAGATTAAATAAAAAAAAAAAAAACGGGAGGCAAGTGTATGTGGGTGGTGAGAATGGAGAATGGAGAATGGAGATGGAGAGAGGCAAATAGGAAGGGGTCCGGTGGGCAGCAAAAGTGAAGAAAACGGTAGCTGGTGTGGGTCCCACCTTCCAAGAATCACTAACTTGGGGAGTCAGAAGCGACGCCGCTTTGAAGCACTGCCCTCCAAAGTGCCTTCGCTTTATGGACTTCCGTTATACTTTACTTTTCTCACTCTGATTTGCCTTCCAAGTCAATCACGTTTTTGTTGGCCGACCTTCAATTACGTTTCCAAAGAAGGGGAATTGCCATTGAGCTTCTCTTCAAGTAAACATAACAGTATAAACTATTTTTTAATGTGATTTACGATCTATAAAGTAATTATTAATAAATTTTACCTTAACTTACGTAAATATGTATTTATATCACTAAGGCAAACTAGGCTTTAGTCTTATAGAATTCTAAACCTTTTTTTGCTGGCATAACCTTAAGTGCAAAATACCAATTTCAGTCTCCAATTATTTGCATTTTAAACAATATGTTTAATTATTTGCATATGTCATGGTATTAGTTATATTTAACGGTCATGAAATTTTTGCTCTTATTTCAAATATTCATGTATATGTTCCCATTTATAAAAAAGTATATAGTGTTGTAACGCTCTTTTAACTAAAAAATAATGATATTTTTACACCTTAACCATTCAGAGGTAAATGCCACATGTGATCATCATATGTTAGCTTGCCAAAATGCAAAGACATCATCAATTGTTGCATTTTTACTTCTCATTTTATATAAAAGATTTGGGCCTCTGAAATAAATTCAAGTCCTTTTGGACAATTTGTTTTGGGAAAATCCCAAAAACAAAACCTGAGAATTGAGAAATGTAAAAAATGTGTTAGAATATTTCATAATGATAGAGAGGTGTGAGATCTCAAATTAGGATTTTTGAAAAGTTACAATGGGAGGGAACCCGTTGGAACCAAAACAAAAAAGTGTACTTATATTTATGTTTGTACTATATACTCGAGTTGAGGTGTAAATCTGTCTTAAAAGTTTTCTCTCGTAAATATTATTATAGTTGAAATTTTCTTACAAGTAATGTTGTTCTGGAAGTTTTAAAATAGAACAATGTTACCCCATTCCATTAAAAAGCTAATGTTAAACATTAAAAATTAATATTGATTATTAACATTTCTAACTGTAAAAGGTAACATTACTCCATTTTGAAACTTTTGAAGTAATATTACTCTTAGTGAAAGATTTCCTAGATAAATTTACATGTTAAACCTATATATTGAAATGGGCCTCCAATGTTTTTGGGCATTGAAGTAGGGGTGGGTAAAATCCCACCTCCACCATTTACCAAAATAATTTCCCACAACAGCAGCCAACCCACTAGCCGTTGGTCTTCAAGGCTTTGGTGATGGAGGTCATTGCCAACAACATCTTTGGTGAAGTGGTATAGAAATTTTTAAAAATGGTTGAGGG
>QFDD01005463.1:0-14255 GCA_006871305.1 Vachellia collinsii | reverse complement strand
AAAAAAATGCAGCAAGCATTCAGTGTTGAATACGATTCATGAGATGTATGAGTGAAGATACACATATATATACCATACTGATTCCTCACGTATGGAGAGGCGTAAAGTATATGAAGGAAACAAAAGAATCAATACATATCAATACATCAAATCATGTAATAAAGTTTTTAAGAAGATATGCAACATAACTCATATATCAAACTGCATGCAATCAATTAACTAATTACGAGAAGATATGTTTAGTTTATATAAATCTAGATAGAATCAACCATACAGGTTCTTGTATATGGCAGGACCTCATCATAAGTGGGTGGGTGAAAACTGTTTATAAATCCTGTACAATACAAACCTGATAGACTGCCAATATTGAATCGGAATATTACTCAGTGTGTAGAAATTATTTTTTCAAAATGATTTGAGACTTGAGAGGTAAATATGTGAGATAATTTTTATCTCAACTTAAATATTATTGCTTTAAAAAGAAGGTAAAATTTAAAGTTGGTGGGAAGTAGTTGTTATATAAAGTAACATCGACTTTGGCGTCAAGAAAGAAGATCAAACCCCCAAATACCAGTCAACATGGATGGGCGCTGGGCAATTCATTTCTGGATATCCCACAAATCAATACCAAGAAAAGTAAAAGTGCGGGAAACCAAGAAGAAAAATAAAACAGGGGAAATGATCCAAAGAGATCAAATTATATGTTGACAAAAAAGTGAAAAACAAATTAGATAGTAGCAATAAGCATTATAGTAGTGCATGCACCTTTTAACCGCATAAGGTCTCAAGTTAGGATCTGAAATGTAAAAAATATAATTAGAAGAACTACCATTGACTCAAAACACTCAATGTTAGACTTTAACTTTTAAGTCATGTGATCGACGGGGTTAGATTTAACAGAAACGGCTAATTATTCAGGACAAGGTGGATCAAGGTAAAAATTATGTTAAAAGAGGTATTCATATTCAGTAGTTAAAGATATCTTTAACACGATTGCTTCAATGCCTATGATTAGAAAAAATAACATATATATTGATTAACATTTTCAAAATAACTCAACGAATTTTAGAGATTGTGGGATTTAGATGAATGCACATTAAATGGGATTTTTTTTACATAATGAAAATAACTTTTAAGCAGAAAAAAAAAATACCTTTTAAGGGAAAAATACTAGTATACTTTTAGACTGCTATATCATTGATGTTTTTTTTTCAATGAAAATGGTCTAACCTTTTTTTTTTGTGGTTCCCGAATATGTATTAAAATTAATTATGGAGAGAGAAATAATTCAAATGAATTTATAGGATGTGATATTAAAAAAAAAGATTTTTTTTCATTAGAGAAAAAAGTTTTTCTTTTCAAGAATCAACTATATGCTTTCTAAATAAACAAAGTGGGGACCAAAAAATACAGTAAATTGCGCTAGAGTTTGTTTACACACACACACACATATTGATTTCTTTCCGATTCAATAAGAATAAAAGGATATGGTCTGAAAGAAAACATTGAAGGGCACATTGGTTGAGCTTGTCGGGTGGTCCTCCTTAATTGCCGCCTTGAGAAACGACCATGGCCTAAAGAGGAACTCAGAAATTTCAATTTATTAATTAAATATATATATATATAAATATAGGCTTTATAATTAGTATACAATTACATCGAGGGGTAATTAATAATTAAAGGAAATCAGGCCTTTATTATTAGGTTGACCTGAATCTTCCCACTTGTTATGATGGGTGGCAGCTTTAGATCTACCAATCCATTACTTTTCCGTTGGCGTCTCAATCCCATGTTTCCTGAATTTGGCCATCCCATTATTATATATCTCATTTCAAGTTAATAATTAAATTTAATATACATATATATATATTTGAAAATAATATAACCGATATGTTAGAATTGAACCATATTTAAATTTCAATTTCAACTGATTTCAAGAACTAAACATGAAAGAACAGATCAAAAGGCGCAACCGAATGGATGATTGGCGTGCAGGACGAGTTAGTTGTTTTTTTTTTAAAAAATAAACAGATAAATCCAACGTTATATATATTTATGACGTTGCATTGCTTATTAGGCATTTGAGGAATCGATCGAGAAGCCAACGCACTTCTAGGGCTAGCACGTGGGAGCTTAGGTGAGTTACGAAAGATTAATGGCGGAAAAATCAATGTCTTGATATTTAATTATGAAACAGAATTTTTTCATTAATTTCTTTTGCCACTCCCTCCTCTCCTTTTTATTTTTCTTCATTTTCAAATTCTCAATCTCGGAAAAAAATGATGTACCTAATTAATTATTTATTGTACTAATGGCAACACATTTTAATGTGAATCAATGGTATGGGATTTTCAAATTTTGACGGTATTTAATTGAATATTTTCTCATTAATTAATGTGTTTGGCCCTTTATTTTGGACGCAAATATTATTAATTATCAGTATAAAAGTACTATACGCAGAGCCGTCACTCCTGATTAGTTGTGAGCTACACGGATACACAAGCGAAAACGTAAGTAATTATGCTATCTGATGAAGCAGCAATGATATTAGAAGTGAAGTCACAAGGTAGCAGTTTACTTTATTAAAAAAAAAAAAATTAAGGGCTCGTTTAGAAATTTGTCTTAATCTTAAATCTAATACCCTACCTTTTAAATTTATGATTTTTTTAAGATATATTTATATATATATATATAAAGTGATTTTCCCATCAATGTGGTGGGTAATGATTAAATAGAGGTATTTTACAAAAAAAAAAAACTAACATATATTTATCATAAATAATTAATTTAACTAATTTTTTAATACTTATAAATTAGTGATCTAATTTCTATATTTAAAATTGAATGAGTACAAATGAAGAACGAATATTAATATGAAACTAGTCAATAAGGAGCTGTGGTTATCCTATCTACCAACTTTGAGTATGTCACTAATATAATAGAACTTGTAGTTCTTAGTTCTTATATGGTTTATCACAAGTTACCCTGAACTAGTTGGGAAGGATCATCGAAACCTAAAAGAATGAATGTAGTCACAAAAAATTCTATAATGAATAATTGATATGTAACAATAAGCTATAGCATACGTAGGAAACAACAATGAATTCATATTGCTTACTTACTCGACAACTTTGTGGTGATTACATTGAGATTTTAATGATGTTCCCTTACACTATGTAGCAGCATACGCATGAGAGGGATGATGCATAGAAAGAAATAATGTGGGGAAGAGTGGGGGGCTTGCTTTATGCGTTATGAATGGGACCTCTTCTTTTGATGGGAACAACAATGATTGAAGAGAGATTCCATAAGATGAAGGGATTTTTGTTCTATGGGATAGTGACAATAGCCTCCATGCAGAAGTTTGTATCGCAAGTTTTTGGACTAACTGTTTACCTTAAAAGCACGCCCTTCATAATTTAATATCATCTTCATCATTATGCTAAATCCCATCAACTTGCTCCTTTCCATTTCAACTCTCACCTTCTCCTACCCATGATTTTTTTTGGCGGGTTAACAAAGGTGTTCTTAAACCATTTTAGGTTTGAGATTAATCCATTTCATGATCTAGGGAGTAAAGGTTTTTACTTTTTATAATAAGTGTGGTTTTCGATATTCAAACTTATATTCTCTTTTTTTTATAGAGTTAAGGCTGCTTATCATTTTAATCAACAACTTGTCATAGTTACCAAAGGGATCCTCATTTTAATCTGCAAATTTGAAGCATGCACCTAAATGTCAGAGTACCCAAACTCAGAAAGGCTGGCACATCAAGATGAGAACAGAATGTGCAATTTGCCTTTGTTTGCTTTTGTTTATATTTTTGCATGTTCCCAAGCTGCACTCTAAAACATGCGAGAGTTATGTATGTTACTTGGATTTTGGACAGAACAATAACGTACGTATATGTTTGAGGAAATGAATGGAAGTCTTGGTCCCCAGGAATACTTTTTATGGAAATAGAAAACCATGGTTCAAATTTCAAAAGCCAACGCCATACTAGACAATCAACCAACACATAAAAGGGAGTGCTCCACTCTGAATCTTTTAGTATAACTTGGAATATTCTCAAGTCACTTTAAAATTGAGACTAATTTCTGTTGAATCGGGAATGTTAAGATTAAAATTCTTTTAATAAGTGCGCTTCTCAAGATTTAAATTTATGTTCTCCTCCTTTCGTCTAATAAGCTCACTTACCGTTCTAGTCAACAATTTGTTGGTACCGTAAATTTTTAAAAAGTGCAGGTAACTCGTGTTCAAGAGTTACACTTGCCCAAATTTCAATGCTTATGTGCTCACACTTAGTAATGTCATTCACGAAAAAGGCGGAAGCAACTTGTAAGTGAATGTTCTTGGAGTGGTTGTTAAGCAGCTGCGAACATCCATCTTCCACGACAAACCAAGAAAAGAAACCATGCCCTTTTCTTCTAACCTCAACTAGATGCCTAGGTTCATATGCCTAAGTACGTTTTTTTTTTGTTTAAATTGCAAATCAAGTTAGTGGATTTTATTTTATTAAACAAAATGTTAATTGGAAGGATTAGTGGTGGAATAAACAGTGGATTAAAATAAGCTCCATACTTACATTAAATTTCTTATATCAATTATATTAAGTTCTTCAATCACATGATCATGTATTCTATTGTTCTCATACGACTTTATAGTTGAATGATAATAATTGAAAAATATGATACATAGTCATATGTGATTAGAGAATTTCACTTTATGTATTTTTCTTAAAATAATTTATGAGTGTTCTTGTTCTTCTAAAATTTTCAATTTCAATGGGGCAAGTAAAAAACCTCTCTATTTACTCATCCATTTTCAAATAAAACGGCAACTGAATGGGTCTTGCTCGAGGGATATGGACGGAGAGTTGACCCGTTCAGGTGGCCCGTTTGTTCACCAGAGAAGCAAAGAATTTTCTTCTTTTTTTGGAAAAATAATGTTTATCATGCCGTTGTTGTTATTATTTTAATTATCATTTTTATTGACCTTTAAAGATATAGTATAGCAGGCGAATTTTTTAATTATATTTTCATTCTATTCTAGTTGGTGGGATCAAACAATTTTACATGTGCCTCATGCATGATCAATGGCTAAAATAAACATTAAGCTTAACCCAAAAATCCACTGGTAAACTTGACCCAGCCCAACCTGGTCTGAGCAGTGAACCATACCAACCGGTTTGTGGATTGGATTAGACCAGGTTCCAAACCAAGTGCTCAGAGCACTCATATGATATGCAACAGTATTTTAAAAAAATAAAAATAAAATAAAAAATGGGGACAGACAAGTAAAGAAGTTTTTTAAAATTTAAACATGTCAAGTTCATCATGCACTCAAATTATTTGTCCTCTTATTGCAGCCATGGGGACGAGACACCCTTACATACAATATTAAGCAGTGGCCTTCTTGTTCTCGTATCAGAATGAGCATCACAGGCACAATGCTCTATCACCACACAGGCTCACTGCCTAGCTGAGGGATCTACAGCTTTGAAGCTGCTTCTTTGTCCAAGAACCATTTTAACTCAACCGCAGGTGATACCAATTCAACAGGCAGCTTATCAGAATTTTTAGAAGCTCCCAGTGCAGTATGAACAGCATGTTCTTCACCGGCACCAGTGGAAGTCACCACCATTGCAATGTAATCAGCAGAATTGATAACCGGGAAGGTGAAGGTTATTCTCTCCGGCGGTGGCTTTGGAGAGTCCTTAATGAAGGTAACCCATCTTTGATTCTCTTTCACAAGAGGATGCCCTGGGAACAGAGAGGCTACATGCCCATCAGGGCCCATTCCCAGCAGCATCAGGTCGAATTTTGGAAATCCGGCGGCTGATGATAACGGCAGCACCTTGCTCTCGACCAAGCGCTTCAGACACGCCTCGTAATCATCAGCCGCTCCCTCTGTTGGCAAGGCGTCATTGATGGCGTAAACATTGCCCGGAGGAATAGGCACCTGCCAACAGGAACATTGAGAAAGAACTAGCAGGTGAGGCTGGTCATAGAGCATCCAATTATTATTATTATTATTATTATTTTTTGCCAAATCATAGAGTATTCAATTAGGACATAGGAAGATGGCAAATTTATATATATATCTTCTATATATAACATGAAATTTACAGTAGGTCGAACTATTCATAAGCTATACAGGTGAAACTCATCAAATGTTCATATTCTAGTTCCAGTAAATTGCAGCGTTCTACAGAAGAATAAACTAAACAACTTGAGATTGCCTTCAACCCGACTGAAATCTCTACCTTCTCACATGATTCAATAGTATGAGGATTTACTCGTCAAACTAGTGAGTATGAAAGCAGCATTCCAAGTTTCCAACAACGGAAGCTTCTGAACTTTTGAACATGATTGTACACTTATCATACATGAACCCCCCTATGTTTAAGTATATCCCCCTCATACTTGTATCCTTCTACTCACTTCCTCACTTTATAAATATTTCTTCGCAAACTTTAAAGAAAAATATGTTCCATCAAATTGCCTACTAGAGTTTCTCACATGCCATTTGTTCTAAAACATGCTTTCGACTTGAACTTGGAAATCATCACCACTTAGCCCGATGAACGAATAACAAATTTCTGTTACATCTTCAGAAAACCGTATAGTCGAATAATATTTTTCTCAAGGTAAGAAAAAAGAAAAACAACGTTGTTATATTTTCAGAAGTTAAATATTGAAATCCCTACGACATCTGATAACTCGTCAAAAATTAATAAATATACCTTGCAGAGAAATCCATCATAAGCAAGCTTGTAGTTACTATCTTCATGAGTCTTTGGCACCACCCTCTCATCCAACCAAAACACATGCCACTTAGACCAATCAACACTATTAACATGGGGAGGTTCCAAAAGTTTCCTGAAATTCCAACATGAAACCCCACAGACTAATACACTGCAATTGCTATGATGCCCCCATTGAAGGGAAAGAAATCGAAGCATTTTAATATGAGATGAAAAGCAAAATTTTCAATAAAGACCAGAAAAATCACCTCATGTTATCTATCAAGGTGCCACCAGACAGAACGACGGTGAAAGAACCTTTCTCCTTAGTGAACTTATTGGACAGGTCGGCGACGTAACTGGCCAAAGACGCGGCCAGATCATCCTTTTCCAAGACTTCCACCTTCTTGTTCTCGGACTTTGCAGTCTCTGCCATTGAAGCTTTCACTCGAGCAAAACCCTGTTACGATTCACGCTAACAGAGAAGCCCCTTTATGTGGAAAAACGCGAGAGGAATTACTGTGGAAAGTAGAGCGAGAAGAAGGACGGAAATGTGGTGGATTTAGGATTCGCAACGATTTGGAACGGGAATTGGATGGGACTAGACGCCGTTCAAAGAGCGACACTGTACTAGGGAACAACCATCATTAGGCACTGGACTCGGAAAAGCAACAGCATGTGACCGTAACCGCACAAATATCATTCTCTTCGAAATTATTGGTCGTTCCTGTTCCCACTGTCGTCGTAAGGGGATTATCCTTTATTTTATTTTCTATTTTCTATTTCCCCTCCCTTCCCGTGGAAATTGGACTTAGCTTGGTGATCCAGTGTTTTCATGGAACCAGTTGCTCATCGCAGATTCGAAGTGATGGACATAATGATATACTCATGCTGCAATAAAATCTACCCTGTACAAAGAAACAGTTCCAACTGTCCAAGCCCCATTCAGGCAGTAACCTCATGAAAACTGATAGCTGGAGTCTAAAATTTATATTTTCATCATCACATGAGTTTAACTCTACTAAGTGCATGATTGATTTAACGGTAAAAATTATTTTTTTCAATATAATTTATTATTTACGAGATAAGTATATGAGATGAGTTTTATCTCAATTTATGTAAATGTGATTTTACAATTTAAATACGAACATGATCAAAGTTTATGATTCAATTTCACTTGGTTTATAATTCATCAATCCAAAGACTTTACACTATATTGTTTCAACTCAATAATAGATCTAAAATTTATCACAATTTGTCTTCATTATTTTTAAATTCACTCTGTGATGCAGAATGTGGATAGGGTTAAAATTTATTTTTACTTTGAAAGTTTTCATTTAGGAGTCATTAGCACTTAATTTTTTTTTTGTCCAATGTTATTCTAAAAGTTTTAAATATAAGCAATATCACCTTAAAATTTAAAATAGAACCAAAATCACCCTTAACATTAAAAACATGTTAACTTTAACCATTAATTTTGACCAAAATAGCTTACATGGTTGTTATTAAAGTCTGTTAAATTTGCTTAATATTGCTCTATTTTTAAACTTTCAAAACAAAAATAAACCTTAATCCAATTTAAATATATTTTCAAGTACCCCCATCGTAAATTGTAGCTGATATACTGAATTAACAATAGATGATCAATTGCAGGTGTGAATGATAATAACAGCGAGGTAGCTTCCCAATAACATGTTTGAACTTTGAAGAGATCCCCTCAGTTCACTTGTTCTATTATTGCCACAAGGACAAGTCCTTTCCACCAGTTATCTGTCACTGAGACATGAAAATTCAGCAGTACCTCCGTTCAAAATTAACATTACAAACATAAAGACACAAGTACGACGCACAGATCCACTGCTCAGCTGAGGGATCTACAGCTTCGAAGCTGCTCCTTTATCTAAGAACCATTTTAACTCCACTTCAGGTGATACCAATGCAACAGGAAGCTTTTCCGAATTCTCAGAGGCTCCAAGTGCAGAGTGAACTGCATCTGCTTTGCCAGAACCGGTCGACACAATTGCAATGTAAGCTGAAGAATTGATGACCGGAAAGGTAAAAGTGATTCTCTCCGGGGGTGGTTTCGGCGAGTCATTGATGAAGGCAATCCATTTGTTACTCTCTTTCATGATAGGATGCCCTGGGAACAGAGAAGCCACATGCCCATCGGGGCCCATTCCAAGCAATATCAGATCAAATTTTGGAAATCCGCTGACTGACGATGATGCTATCACATTGTTCTTGACCAAGTGCCTGACACAGGTTTCATAATCATCAGCAGCCCTCTCAGCTGACAAGGCATCGTTGATGGCATATATATTGCCAGGAGGAATCGGAACCTGCCAAGAGAAACATGAAGAGAGCATTAACTGGTAAGTTAGTGAATGTAAAAAGAAGGTATGCCATAGTCAATTGTAGTGTTTTAAAGAATTCTAGATATGAATAAACAGAGTAACATAAGACTGCCACTGAATGCCCTTCAATCCAAAAAGGGAGACTTCTGAACCAATGAGAATTTACGCATCGAACTTGTGAACATTGATAACAAGGGAGGCTTCTGAAATTCTATTCAGTGGTTAGTAAGATTATGATGTCCATTAATCATGCTTAACCTCATGGTTTAACAACATCTCCGAGATACTATTATTCCTGGGCAGACTTCTTCACTTGATAAATATCTTCAAGCATGATTTTGAGGAAAATACATTCTATACAATTCCTCAAAGGTGTTACTCACATGTTATTTTTTTAACAATGCCTTCAACTTGAACAGATACGCATTTCAAAGGCAGAAGCAGGGCCAGATAAAAGTCCCACATTCTAAACTTAAAACTAACCCTCTTTTCTTACCACAATGGAATGAAACAAAGTACTTTTTATTGCAAAAAACGTCAAAGATGAATGACCCTTGTAAATTCCTTGAGTAAAAAAAACTTAAATCTTTTATTACACTCAATACTTCCTGAACAATATACCTTGGAGAGAAATCCATCATATGCAAGCTTGTAGTTACTATCTTCGTGAGTCTTAGGCACTACCCTCTCATCGACCCAAAACACATGCCACCTAGACCAGTCAATGGTATCCACATGGGGCGGTTCCACCAGTTTCCTGACATAAAAAGTCACCAATTTTCCCCGTATGAGAAACCACTATTTATGCTCTAAGATCAACAAGCTCCCCAAGCTAACCCACTGGAATTGATACAAAATCTCCAACAGAAGAGAAAATTGGAGCATTGTAATACGGAAAAAGCACAATAAACTGACCTGAGATGGTGGACCAACGAACCACCAGACAAAGCGACGGTAAAAGCTCCTCGTTCTTTAGTGAACTTAGCAGAAACATCGGCAACGTAATCGGCTAAAGACACGGCCAGTTCATCCGTTTCGAAGACTTCTACCTTCCTGTTCACTGACTTTGCAGCCTCCGCCATCGACATGTTAACTCTGGGGGAAAATCTCTTGGGATTCACGCCAATCAGAGAAACCCCTTTATAAGTTAGAGCGCGACTCAGGAATTTCTGCGAAAGCTGGGGTGAGAAGAAGGAAGGGGCTGAAGATGATGGTGGATCTGGGATTCGAGTAGAATGGGAAAACAAAGCGGAGGCGCTAGCGGCCATTCAAAAAGCGCTCGCTCTCTTTATAGGGGCAGAGAGTAGTTGCTTCTTGCTACACTTATATCACGAGTCAATGGAATTGGGAACAAAATCGCTCATGAACGAAACCTATAACGTGGAAGTACCATTCCAATTGTGACGCTTCGCTTGAGAAAAGGGACGCTTTGACACTTTGTGAATGAGACACGCTTGGCCCCTTACGTATTATACCAAGGTTCTGTTTAGAAAGTAATAAAATCTTAATTTTAAATCTTGTTTTCACAGAATCTGAGGTAAGTATGTAAGAAAGTTTTATCTCGATTTGTGTGAAATTGATTTTGAGAATTGATTCCCAAACAAGCTCTTATACTACTTGTTCTAGAGATTGTATAAATTTACGTAATATTTACCAATTTTCTTAATATTTGGTTACATTTTAATACTTTAATTTCTTTCAAATAAAAAATAAAATCATTGAAGTAAGATAATTTACATAATTAATGATTCAAGGATTAATTTAAAGCGTGCAAGGTGGAAGAAAAACAATCAAAAGGGAAGCTTTTTTTTTTTTTCAACACAGACATATCAACACCAAACTTAAACGAGTAACCTTAACCAAATTTAGCCGATAACACTGCTACTAGAGCATTTTGCTAGTGACTAATGCTGTTTTTGGTTTTAAATACTATCCGGTGATTAATACCAGGGTCAGTTAGCTTTTGTTGCGGCTATTAACAAATGTAAATATACTACTTAAAAGTATTATTTGTGTATATAATTAAATTATATATTAGTTTATATATTAAACAAATTACTTTTAAAAAAATAATAAATATAAATATTTTTAAGTAATGTATCTAACTTCTTTAATTTTTTTAATAAAAATCAAATAACATTTATATTAAGGATCACAGGTAGTATAAAATCTCATTTATAGTGTAAGTTAATGATATCTTATATTCAGTACAAGTACTAAACATTTGTGATTATTATTTTGTTTAAAGGGAATTCCCCAAGCGCTCCGGTTTTTTTCACCTGAAACATTTTTTACTATGCAAAATATGGGCCTGTAATTTTCTCATTACTTCATCTCATAGCACATTTTCTTTTTTGTTTTTTTTTTTTAAATACTCAAACTATATAGGCTTGTCCATTGCATCTTTCCCTATATAACTGAGAGGCGCCAAACATAGGGCGCTAATATGGTTAATACAAAGCTTCACATATAAAAACAAGCTGGGAGAATATTGTCATTACTCTACAGGCGTAGGTTAAAGAGCTTAGAAGCAGCACCTTTATCCAAGTACCATTTCAATTCCCCATCAACTGGAGAAACCATTTCAACAGGAAGCTTGTAACCTTTCTCATGATCTTCCAAAACAGAGTCTACTGTATCTGCCTTACCAGCCCCTGAGACCACAATTGCTATGTGGGAAGAAGAATTAATCACAGGCAACGTGAAAGTGATTCTCTCTGGCGGTGGAATTGGTGAGTCCCTCAGGAAGGAAACCCATTTCTCATTTTCCTGCACAAGACGATGACCTGAGAACAGAGACGCCACGTGGCCATCTGGACCCATATCAAGCAGCATCAAGTCAAATTTTGGAAGCCCAGTGGGTGCTGAAGCTATCACTTTGCTCTCAACCAAGCCTCTCACTGTTTGCTCGTAAGTTTCTGCTGCTTTATCAGCTGGTTGGGTATCATCAATACCATGTATATTGGATTCAGGAATTTGTACCTCCCCAACAACATTCAAAACCAAATCAGAGACATGCAGTCATATAATATATAATTGATACACATGAATTTTTTCAGTAGCAACGTATGTGTGTGTGTATACCTTGGTGAGAAATCTATCATGAACGAGTTTCCAGTTACTTTCTAGGTGATTCTTTGGTACGACTCGTTCATCCAATAGAAAGACATGCCATTTAGACCAATCTATGGAACCAATATATGGATCTTCAGCTAATTTCCTGATAATCCAAACCCAGGAAGAAGAATTATCAGATTTTCTCAGCAGAACACAAGCTTAAGTATATAATAAGTTGACAGTGAGTCTTGGTCCAAAAGAGGCTCACCTGAGGTACTTTACAGAGGAACCACCAGACAAAGCGACAGCGAATGCCCCTCTCTCTTCTGTAAATTTCTTAGAGAGTTCGGAGATGTCATGGGCCAAAGTCACAGCAAGATGTTCCTTGGAGAATACTTCCACGTTCTTGAAGCTCTGTTTCGAGGCCTTCACTTTGCCAAAAAATCTCTTGGTGTTAACCTCAATCCGAGAAACCCTTTTGTGCCTCAGAGGCTGGAAGAGCGATTTCGCCGGCGGCAAAAACGACGTCGTTGAGGAAAGAGACAGTGAGTTTCGTGAAGACAATGAGCTGCTCTGTGTTTGTAGGGTGCAGGAAGGAGAGAAAACTGCTGCAGAGAAGGCCATTCTTAAGGGTATTGAATTGAAATAGTGAGTTTCAGTTTGTGATTTCATCAGCCTTATGTATTTACGTCAAAATGGTTTTTATTCTTTCCTGATTGTTAGAAGCAAAGCACAAACCTTTATCATGGAAAACGAAATTATATAAAAAAGAAGAAGAAGAAGAAGCAAAGCACAAAGAGTGGATCCTTTCGCTAGCAATGGAAGCAACATGCCTTTGTACGTACACGTGAACCAATAATGCGTTCAGTTTAATAATATTTCTTAAAGACAAAAGTTTAGAGAAGAATGACCTGACCTTTCTGTAACTATTTATTTTACTGGACGACACACTATTATTAATGGATTTTGAAAAGCAATCTAGAAAGTTATTAAACAATGGCCAGCAATTGTACTGAATCATTAAAACGTGGTTTGCACTAAATCCAGCCAATAAGAGTGAGTTGTAAAACTTACAGCTCGGATTAGCTTAAGGCAAAACCATGGTTTTAGACTAAAAGTATTTTTAAGATAAATTATTATGTTTGACAACAGTTTCTAACAAATTTAGGTTTTGTCTCTGAAAGCATTTCTGCATGATTACCCAAACATGCTCTTAATTTATTTAGTTGTAGGTCTTTAAAAATTGAGGGAAGCATTCATCTACACTGAGTTATAAAAGCGAGAAAAAGAGTCTGAATGAAAAATTCTTGAAGACGCGGATATGTAACTGTAAGTAACATGTACTTTACGCTCTTATATATATATATATTGTGATAGAATATCCAAAATAATTTACTCGTGTCTCCAATGCCCATGCCTTGGATCCATAAAAAGGAATGGAAATAATCAGAATGCGACGTAGGTACGCACATGTAGTAAATCGAAACGATACGGGACACATGTTCACTCAAAAAAAGAATTAGTAGCGAAGAACTATACGCTAATAATCAAACTGTGAAGTCAATGAATGGTCTCTAGCCAGTTACCATGAGAGTTCTCGTGTAGGTGAGAAGTTCTAATTTTGATCATGTTAATAATCTTTTTGTTGCTAAGTATAAATAAAATTATATTAAAAGTAATTATATTCGATGCACCGGACACTAAATATGATATTTTTAAGAATTTGAATCTTGTTTTATTGCGAGGGATTAGTCATTTCCCTGTAGCCAAGTCTTATTAGTATCATGCTTATAATCTTAACTACACCTGCTTCTTTAATTATATAAAAAAAGATAAAGCTGATGCAGTTTATCAGCAGAACGATCCAAGAAGCAGCAGGAGCAATGTCGTCAACGGGAAGCTCCATAAGTTTATGATGACCTTCGGAAAGTCTTCGATGACAGTGACTTCATCGTCTTGGAATAGATAATCATGGTGGCCTTCTGATGAGCCCATATTCATCAGAAGCATCGTATTGAATTTTGGAAATGGAAAAAAAACAAATCATCAAACCTTGCAACTAATGATTAAATAAACGACTGATTCTCATATTATAGTTG
>QFDD01005458.1:0-12080 GCA_006871305.1 Vachellia collinsii | reverse complement strand
TTTGTCTTCTCCTCCAATCAGCCCACCTTCATTGTCGCGGCCAACGTCCATTGATTTCTCCGACACCATCATCACCGGTGTCTCCGACACCATATTCATCACTATATCGGCACTAATATTCACATTTTCAGATGCACGAGAAGGTTGATGATATTCCGTCCGTCACCCACAGCTGCACAAGGAGGCTTCATTGCTTTCAGATCTGTTAGCGATGAACACAGATCCGATTATTCTCATCACGTCGCTGCTTCATTGCAATGTAATTTTAAACTTTATTTTTTTTCTGTTTCTTTCAGTTTTATCCATTCGAAGTTGAATCTTTGAAGTGTTTCTTTGTTGCTGTCGTCTGAAAATTTGTTTTCGATGTGGGTGCGTGAGTATCGCTTCTGATCTGTGGTGGTGGTCTTGGCTGTGGGTGCGTGTGTATGCTTCAGATCTGGAGGTTGACGGGGGCTGTGTGTGTGAGAGTGGGAGTTTTTTTTTTTTACAAGGGCATTTTGGTATTTTCGTATTACAAATATATATTTTAATTAAAAATTATATCCCATTTCCACTTCCTACCAAACATGTTTTTTAACCCACTTCCACTTCCATCAAAAACACTTCCGCGTACCAAACGGGGCATAAGTGAGTTTAAATCTAAAAAGAACTAGTTAAGATCAATAACGAGTTCAATAGACTCCACTGACAAATGCCTAAACTCGTTCATAGCGTAAACGAGTTCAGGTCAATATTATTTAAACAAAAAATTCAGTCCAGCATATCCCCCCATTCACAAACACATCCCCCCTCCAAAAGCCCCAAGGCCCCCTCAAAAAAAAAAATGTTATTTTTTTTTAAATCCTCCCAAACTGGTCTAAAAAAATAAACCCCTGTAAATTATATGTAATTAATCAATCATTTAATGTGACATAAAATTTATCTTCCCACCACAAATTGTTATATATTACTATTATAGTTCAGTTGTAATTTCTTTAAAATTTGTATTAGAAGGAAATTAAGTTTGGTGTTTGATATTGCACATAAACTGAAAAGGGGGAAATTAAAAGTTTATATTTAATTTTAATAATGGTCTTCTTATATTTACCAAAGAAATGGTTTTTCGGTTGAATTTAGGACCAAAAAACCATTTTAAAGACCCTTATTAAAATTAAATATAAATTTTTAATTTTCCATTTCTTAGTTCATGTGCAATATCAAGCACCAAATTTACTTTCCTTATAATACAGATTCTGAAGAAATTACAACTGAACTATAATAGTAATACATAGCAATTTGTGATGGGAAGATAAATTTTATGCTACATTAAATGATTAATTAATTACATATAATTTGTAGAGGTTTTTTTTGTCAGTCTGGGAGGATTTTTAAAAAAATAATAGTTTTATCTTTGAGGTAGACGTTGGGGCTTTTAGGGGGATATGTTGGAACTCGTTCACAGTGCGAACTAGTTCAAACTGAATTTCTTTTAAGAAAAATAATATTGGTCTGAACTCGTTCACACTGTGAACGAGTAGAGACCTTTGTCAATGGGGTTAATTGAACTCATTCTTTGCCGGAATGAGTTCTTTGCAAATCTAAACTCGTTCAGGTTAAAAACGAGTTCAAGTGTAGTATTTTGAAAAATAATTTTTGAAATGTAGTATTTAGGATAATTTATTTACAGTTTATAATATGTGTGTATAGAACCTTAATTCTCCCCATACTCCAACCCCACTACCTACCCACCTTGTCACCAACACCACCAAGTCTCTCTCTTTCTCTGACACCAACTGCTCCCTCAAGCACCCCATTATTCATTGAGTTGGATGTGCCTTTTTGGCATCGTTGTTGAAATTTGAGATCTTCCTTTTCCTACTTAAATCATTCACCAAACGAAAAATCTATAGGGGAACGGTAAATAAATTTGAGATATTCCATGAATAAGAAGAAAAGCAAAATCTGTTATTACAAAAAAAAAAAAAAGTAACTGTAAACAGCTGCCATGGATTGCTAAGAGAGAGATTGGGGAATGGTACCTTGGAGGCTTCTCTCAGCCTCTTTCGTTGAGTTTAGCAACAATGGTGGAATTAACAAGTGGTATAGTTTTGATAAGAAGGAGGAAAAGTTGAAGAGTTTATTTGAAGGAGTCGACAGCAAAGAGAAAGGGGAAGTGACAATGGAGAGTGCTTAGGTTCTGAAGCAAAGGTCTCATGATATGAAGAAGAAGGGGAAGCAACGATGGAGAGGGAGGTGCAGAGACAAGTGCTGAATAAAGGGAAAGAAAGACGGAGAGGGTGATGGGTGAATTGTTTGTGAGGAAGAAGATCGAGGGACATTGAGGGTTAGGGTTAAGGGTAAGATAATATTTTTTTTTTTAAAAAAGAAAGAGAACAGGTTATTAAGTGAAACATGCCTAGTAAAAAGCTTGAGCCTGTTACTAAACCTAGACAGACCAATTACAGACCAAGCTGTCTGGCTTATTTCCACCCCTAATTGAGCGGCAAAGAGAATGGGAAGGCTGCAGGGTTTATACTTATTTGATTGAAAGCACACTATGGTTAATACAAAATAGTATAATGTTAATTGTGTCTATTCACATGTATTACAAGATGTTTTCATCCACATTCATTAGGGTTTGGCAGTGTAATCTTGATACATGTATTTGATGTAATCAAAATTACAAAATGTAATCCCTTTTACATTACACAAGTCAGACCAAACGCTGTAATCAACAAATGATATTAAAATTACATGTAATCCTCTTTTATGGTATTGAATCAGAAGGGCTATTAAATTCTTTAATAAGGTTAACTGGCTTTTCTTCGAACTAATTAGTAATTTATATTAAGAGCATTTACTATTTCTGTACGGAGTTTATTTAATAGTACAATGGAAGTAGAGTATTTAAAGGAAATAGAAGTGGGGGTAGAAAGTGATAGGGTATGTTTGGATTAGCTTTTAAAAAAGTAGCTTTTGTCTCTATCTGCATGAAACAGTTTTTGAGAATATAATAGATTTTAGAAAAAAAAAGTGATTGTGAAAAAAATGAATATGTTTGGATAGTTGATATCAGAATAACTTCTAAGATATGAAATGACAAAAAAGAATATAAAATAATATATTAAATTATTTTTTTGCATTCTATCACTAAAATGACATTGAATTTTTTTTTTGAAAGTGTGTCATGTATGCATATATAAGCTCAAAATATCATTTTATAATAAAATGTTTATAATAAATAATTTTAAAAAAATATTTGTATTTACTTAATATTGTGAAGACGATAGTAAAATAGTAAAAAAAATAGTCAAATATGTTATTTAACAACTAGATATATTTTTTTACAACAAAAAAAACAAATACATATATTTTTTCCACGCACATTGTAAGAAAAAGCTAACACATAGTTCAAGAAAAAGCTCACACACAGGGTCACTCATGCATAGTGCAAGAAACAGCTACAAGGTGTTGCTTTTTCTAAAACCATGGTTTTGTTCCAAAAGCACTTTTTCGCCAAAATGGGATATTTGGCATCCATTTCCTCTAAACCATGGTTTGGGGTCTAGAAGCACTTTTAAATAGCTTGCCAATCATGCTGTTAAAACTTTACCGGATTTAAACAATTGGAGTGATGAGAAGCAAATGACCGTCCAATGAATACGGGCAGATTGGGTGAGCTTTTGAAGGGCATTGTTCTTGGATCAGCATGGAAAGTTACTTTTCCTAATTTACGGTTTACGAAGTATATGAGAGAAATCTTATTTCGAATTTAGGTGAATGTATTTTTCTATATAATGGTTTTTAGAAGTTGAAAAGTCAAAGTTAGAGATGAAGCAATTTTTTGGTAATTTTTGGCTTTGCTTCTTATTTAAGAAAAAAATGATTTTTCAACACATCCATGATCCAATGTTAGTTATATTTGACATTTTTAGAGAGATTAAGAAGACTAAATAAACTATTATATTTATCATTTTTTAAATCAAGATGTCTAACTTATAAAATGATATATAATATGATATTACATATTTTCAGAATATATAAAATCTAAACTAAATTATTTAACTTCTATAATATCCTAAAAAATTAATTAGACCTTATATTAATTATATTAATGATAGTATACCATTTGAATAAATTTATGTTAGACTATTCGTTAATAAAAGTCACTCATAACAAGCCTATCCTGTTTTGGTCAAAGTGACTCTCACATGCAGTGATCAAAGGAATTTAGTGATGTCAAAGTACCAAAAAATCACATTTTTACCAAACTCTTACTTCCATACCAAATGGCCAGAATGAAAGAGCATAGCATAGTAGGATGATCACGAAGTGTGGCATGGAAGGAGCTCATGCATTAACGGCAAGACTCGCATTGATATGAGTGTGGCATAAGTTGACATTGACAATTTATGTTATAAGCTAAGTCTAAATCCTAAGTCTAGACTAAACAACTTGGAAAGTACACGACTTGCATTTATATCAAGGATATGATTATTCCTAACTGCGGAGGTTGATTATTAGTGTTCTTCCATTTTCCTATACTTTCATCGCTGATTTTTTTTTTTTGTTTGGGACAGTACGGCTTCGAAATGACAGTCCTATATTTGTCTCATTCTCCGCCCAACGATAATAGCCAACATGCCTTTTACTGGCTGTTGGAATGCTTCGAGGGCCAACCCTCCCACCGGATAAAGCCGTTGATCATAGTCGTAATATAGACTGGTAGAGGATTTCGCTGAAACAGCAAGCTTTATCTCAAAGATGAATGTAATCAGTTCGTCAAGTTTGATAGCTTATTAGCGGTCCATTTCTTAACAAATCGGGGCTTGTGTAGTGGAAGAATGGAAGCTGATCGGATCGAAGAGAGCAACGAGAGATTGCTGCTGGGTAGTAACAGCAGTGGTGGGAGTAGTGGAAATAGGTGGGTGGATGGCAGTGAACTATACTGGGAATCGCCTCCATGGTCAAACCGGAATGAGGATAGGGGTTCAGAGGGATACGGTTCAATCAGGAGGAGACTTGTGAAGAAACCCAAGAGAGTTGATTCATTCGATGTTGAAGCTATGGAGATTGCTGGTGCTCACGGCCACCGCCCCAAGGTAATTTTTCGATCACGCTGTGCTTTCTTCTAAGCTTTGGCTTAGCATTCTGGAGATGCCCACTTATTCTATATTTGCTTCTTAAGTTCCTTTCTTTGATGTTCACTTGAGGGGGAGAAAGAGTGAGATGTCTTCGTTGCTAATTCTTTACCAGTTCTGCTAAAATAGAGAATAAGAGAACGAACTTCATGTAAAGGGCGTACTAGGATTTTAGAAGCTACCCGCGCCAATGGAATGAATAGAACTGGAAAATACCACGCGCCTCTAAGGGGGGAGAAAGAGAAAGAAAAGGAATTTAGTGCTAGGACTTGAACCCGTAACGTTATGATATCCGAGGGAAAACTTGAAGATGACACACGGGGTTAAATAATGAATCTGCAGCATATGCATATGAAACTCTTGCATATTTGTAATCCCTTCAAGCCAATTTCAGTTATGTGTGCGAAATTAGCAGAAGATTGACGATTTCTAAAGTAGCATAGGTGAAACCGATTTGCTACTTTTGACTCACAATCAATAAGGTTAAACATGTTTTATAAACTAGATTACATATAAAGCCATCTCACTCTCTTTAACCTCTAGTACTTGTGTGAATCAGGATCTTCCCTTTTGGTCCACTCTTGCGATGGCATTTCAGACTCTTGGTGTGGTATATGGGGACTTGGGAACAAGTCCCCTGTATGTCTTTGCTGATGTCTTCAGCAAGGTTCCAGCTGATTCTGAGGTTGATGTATTGGGGGCATTGTCTTTAGTTATGTACACAATAGCACTTATTCCACTAGCAAAGTATGTATTTATAGTCCTCAAGGCAAATGACAGTGGTCAAGGTAATACATAAATATTCCTACTATGAATTGTTTACTTTGGCTCAGTAATTGTAAATCAGAGTTTTGATTTATTAATGGATTCACCTGTAGGAGGGACATTTGCACTATACTCTCTCATTTGCAGGTATGCAGATGTGAATCTGCTTCCTAATCGTCAGCAAGCTGATGAGCATATTTCTAGTTTTAGGCTCAAACTGCCCACTCCAGAGCTAGAAAGAGCTCTCAACATTAAGGAAACTTTGGAAAGGAGGTCATCTTTGAAAACTCTTTTATTGCTGTTGGTTCTGCTGGGAACTTCTATGGTTATTGGAGATGGTATCCTAACGCCTGCAATATCAGGTACATAAGCCTACCACTGCTTAATGGGGAATCCTGGGAAAAAGAAAATTAAAATTTTAAAAAATAATTGTAACATATTCTGCAGAAGCTGCTACGTTAAAGTGTGTCTAATCATGTCTTTGGAAATGAAAATTACTCTATATTTAGATTTAGTCGCTGGAAAATATTGGCCTGTACGATATGAACATTGCTGTTATATGAAGTTAGGCTGCAGGCAGTCCATTCGGTAAAAATACTGTTAACTAGCTTATACATTAATTTTCTATGAGTATATATGCTTATGAAAGTCCTGCTGTCAACTAATGTAAATACATTAATTGTAAACACAATCTTCTTTGTTGCAGTGACGTCTTCCATAAGTGGACTGCAAGATGAAATAAATGGAATCGGTTCAGGTGGGTATAGTTTCCTTCTTTTTTCCTTGAATTTACCTTTATTTCTGGCAGAGAAACTAGTAAACAAATAATGAGAGCAAAGAGAAAAATGGTAAAATGGGGAGTGGGGGTAGTTCATGTAGAGATCCCTAGTCACTTTGTATTAGTAGATCTATAGAACTTGAAAACCTCATTCACATGCATGTTAAATTTAGGTGGAAATTCTCGTGGTGAGGTTTTCCTTTTCTGTTTAAGAAAGATATACCTCAAAATTCATTACTTGTCTTTGAGTAAATAAACTTGTGACAGTTTGGTAGAACTTACATTCGATAATTGCAGATATCTCTCCAAAATTTTCTGGACCAAATGTCTATGAGATCAAAGTCTTTACAATATCTCAATTAATGAGCTAGGAGTGCTTTGACCTGAGTAGGTTGGTGAATTGTTCTGTCGTAAAAACCAATTTGTGAATATCTTTCTGTTCATATTGCTTTAGAAAAAAGCAAGAAAGAGATGCCAAATTTTTGCCTTTCTATTGGTGTGACTCTTTGAACTATTTACTGGACCTGTTGAGGTTTAGGTTTCTTCAAGAACGCTGGCTTTTACTTATATTTTGGAACTGTGAGCATTGTGGACAGTTAATATTGCGAGTAGCTTAAATTTTTTGTGTTTCTCACTTGCAGAAGCGTTGGTCATTATTTCAATTGTAGTTCTTCTGGTTCTGTTTAGCATACAAAAGTTTGGTACCAGTAAAGTGGCTTTCCTGTTTTCCCCTGTTCTGGCTTTATGGTTCTTCTCTCTGGGCTCTATCGGAATATATAATATATTCATGCATGATGTCAATGTCCTGAAAGCATTCAATCCAGCCTATATCTATTATTTCTTCAAGAGGAATACCACAAGGGCATGGTCTGCTCTTGGTGGTTGTGTTCTGTGTATTACAGGTATGTCTTTTTCTATGGTTTCAAAAACGTCACAAGATTAATATGTTTTAGCTTAATTTATATCATTTTGTCATTCAGAAGGCATAAATAATGAAGACACTTTTGATTTAAGATAATTTACTTGATCTCAAGCTTGCCAATTGCTTGGGTTCTTTTTTTTCTTTTTTTCTTTTTCTTTTTTTGGGCCGATCAATTACTTGGGTTCTACTTATTAGAGCCATGGAGCTTTCTTATTAAAGTGAGAAATTTGTGAACCATAAAAACAGCTCTTTCAGTTGTAATAAAGACAAGGAACCAGAAACATGCACGACTTGTTGTATGTTTTCTTTTCAGGTTCAGAGGCAATGTTTGCTGATCTGGGTCATTTTTCTGTACGAGCAATACAGGTTTGTACCTTTTGTAATCCGTAAGTTTGCTTTACTATTACGTATCAGATCTTCTAGCTCAAGTCTCATTTAATTGATTTTACAGATTGCTTTTACTTGTGTGGTATTTCCATGCCTCCTCTTCGCTTATATGGGCCAAGCTGCTTATTTGATGAAGTACCCTGATTCTTATTCAAAAATATTCTATGCTTCTGTTCCAGGTGATTTGTCGATAGATGACTGTTTATGCATGTAAATAGGATTCATTGTACTTCGAACTCCTATTTTAGAGATATCTGTTTTGTATTGTAGTCTTTTTTGTACCTTATATTTTTGTTTCTTGATACAGAAAGCCTCTTCTGGCCAGTGTTTGTGATAGCCTCTCTGGCTGCTATGATTGCCAGCCAAGCAATGATATCCGCTACATTCTCATGCGTGAAGCAAGCTATGGCTTTGGGCTGCTTCCCAAGGCTCAAGATAATTCACACCTCAAAAAAGCAAATGGGCCAAGTTTACATTCCTGTAATGAACTATTTTCTTATGACCATGTGTATAGTGGTCATTTCCTTCTTCCAGAGCACTACAGACATAGCAAATGCATATGGTAACATACCACCATCTCAATTTTCTGAGTATTTTTTCCTATTGTTTCTACTTTGGCTCAAGAATGATGGTTCCCACTTGGTACTTGTTTCAACATTCTAGTTTTCTCGCCTGCCTTTTAACCTGTTCAAAATCACCACTTGGCAACGTGTCCAAAGATTATGTAACATAATTACTTAAATCAGAATGCTTCATGTATTGATTGATTTGCAATTAGCAATTGCTTCTCCGGTACTCAGATGAACTTTTATCTTCCATTTCTGCACCCACATGCATGTTTGTGTTGACATAATTCTATATTTCTTTTGGGACTTTGACCATGGTAATTATAACATCAACCACTGGCTCTCATATAATTGATGGTGCTAAGATACAAATAACATAATAGTTTGTGGCATATCTACTAACGATTTTTATATTGCTCTTCTTAGGCATTGCCGAAGTAGGTGTCATGATGGTTAGCACCACCTTAGTGACACTTGTAATGCTTCTAATCTGGCAGACCAACTTATTCTTGGCGTGTTGTTTCCCACTCATATTTGGATCAGTGGAGCTCATTTACATGTCTTCTGTCCTATCAAAACTAGTCGAAGGTGGCTGGCTTCCTCTGGTTTTTTCTAGTTTCCTTCTCTTTGTGATGTACATCTGGAACTATGGGAGCGTGTTGAAATACCGAAGTGAAGTCAGGGAGAAGATCTCACTGGACCTGATGCATGACCTCGGCTCCAATCTTGGAACGGTCAGAGTGCCGGGAATAGGGCTACTATATAACGAACTCGTACAGGGCATTCCTTCCATTTTTGCACAGTTCCTGTTGTGCCTCCCAGCTATCCAATCTACTATAGTCTTTGTTTGCATCAAATATGTTCCAATTCCTGTGGTTCCTCAAGAAGAAAGATTTCTGTTTCGAAGAATTTGTCCCAAGGATTACCATATGTTCCAGTGTGTTGCCAGGTACGGCTACAAAGATGTGAGAAAGGAAGATCACCATGCGTTTGAGCAGCTTCTTATCGAAAGCCTTGAGAAATTCTTGAGAACGGAGGCTCATGAAACTGCCTTGGAGATGCAGGGCGACATAACTGAGAATGGAGATAGTGTTTCAGTGAGATCATGGGATTCTGATCCTCCTTCTAGCAATGGGTATGAAGATGAACTTAGGATTCCTCTTATGCATAGTCAAAATTCCAAGAAAACAAGAACTCCTACTGCACCAGGAGCTTCGTCATCTGTGATAACATCTAGTTATGTGCCCTCAGAGGAAGATGCGAGCCCCGAGGAAGACGCAAGCCTTGAATATGAGCTTTCAGTCCTCAGAGAGGCAATGGAATCTGGATGCACCTATTTGCTGGGACATGGGAATGTGAGAGCAAGGAAGGATTCTTTTTTCCTCAAGAAATTGTTGATAAATTATTTCTATGCTTTTTTGAGAAGGAATTGCAGACGAGGTACTGCAAGCATGAGAGTACCTCACACCAATATAATTCAAGTAGGGATGACATATATGGTCTGATTCATCCATGTAACTCTTTCTGATATCTTGAACTCAAAAGTCAATCTGAACACTGAAGCGTGAAAAATTCTTAGCTAGTTCTGGTTTACAGAAATTTTGATGCACGGCCAATTGTTGATTGACATGTTAGTGCATCAAAAGAGAACTCCAATGAGAAATATTTTAATGCGCTTACGTGTCCATCAATGATTAGCTTGATTAATTTTCTCTTTGTTTCCTTTTCTTGCCCCTGGGAATCTAAGAATTTCTGTTTTAGTACTTTTGATTTGGTTATTGGTATTGGCGTTGGCATTGCTATTTTTCCTCAGTTGCCAATGATTTTGAAGACACACTTGCATTGTTAAAAATTGGCTGTGAACTTGAAATTTATCTCTAAAACCGTATTTGTTTGCATGGATGGCCGAGTTTTGCCAATTAATTTCCAATTTAATTTTCTCTATTTATATCTCTCCCCAATTCCCTGTAAAAATTATTCTTTGAATTTCTACTACCACATCAATTTTCAGCTTCGGGGCTTGTTAGATTGGGTTTCATGTTCATGGGCTAAGTCACTGAACTCTCTACTGGACCACTTTTCAGGCCCATGGACCAACCAATTTGTGCATCAGCTTTTGCAGTTTTCATAAACATTTCATTAACAGGTTAGGTCTAGCAGAATAAGTTGATACCTCACAAATTAACGGAATGTATTAACTCTGGTAGATGGATGTTTATGCTTAGCCAAAAAAATATAAACTTTTTTTTGAAGCAGTTTTACATTTATAATTATTATGGTTTTTTGGCTGAATAATTATTATTGTCGTTATCTAATTTTAACTATCATCGCAATGTAGTGAACTTTATTCCTCTTTTTGTAAAATTCATTATTCTTGAATTTAACAAATTATACTATCTTTATCTGAACCTTGCTTTTTAATTATTTTGAAATTCTTCATGTTTATCCAGGGGTTGCTTTTCTTTTCTTTTTTGTTTGCCCCTTTTGGATATGCTTATATGTATAGCTGAAAGCATGTATAAAGTCTTTGTCACGTGCATTGGCCTCTATGAAACCTGCATCACTATCACAAAATGTCCAGATCAGTTCCCCCACGAAGAAAGGTAGTGTCCCTCTTTGAAAGAAAAATCAAATCAATTTGATTCATGATTTATCTAAATTAAGCATTCAAATCAACAACTAATAAACAACAACCATTATGTAAAACGTGAAATTTGACTTTAAATTTGAACAAATTATAATTAAAGCTTATTGACATCAATCACAATACCAACGATCCTTATTCTATTTGTTGTGGCCAATCACATGAATCGCACGATGCCATCATACTTTATCAATAACCACATCGTTGAATAAATTTGATCAAAACATCTCGCTCACTGACTTTATCAATGTTTCTATTTGATCTTATCCGTACAACCAAACGGAAAGAAAAGAAGAAGTTTGATATGTTTTGGTTTGTTTGGTTAGGGAAGAAAATGAAGGGAGGTGGTAGGGGGGGATTTCAACTACCAGTGAGGAAGACTGAGGGGTAGGTTTCTAATTGAATGAAGTTATGAAGGTTTGTCAAATAACACTTTTTGGGTAGTTGATAAAAAAAAAAAAAACACTTTTTGGGTAGATTTTGCATTTAGGTCCCATCTATCTGCTCATCACTTTTACTTCCCTCTTATTCAATTCCACTTTCTTAAATAACTATAAAATCTGAAACTTAAACAAACCTAAACATGGACTAATCATGGCAGTTAAGACTTAAAGGCAGCTTGTTACTCTAAATATATTTGTTAGAAACAAGTAAATTATTCAATGCAGTATCATTTTTAATTGAAAAGTCTATGGAATTAATCTCTTCATATATAAAGGAAGGATCCAAGAAGGGGGTGATCAATAATAATAATAATAATAATAAAAGTCAGCGTACATATAGTGGGTCTAACAAGTAATCTAATTGGCACAGTTATTTGCTGCCCTTGGCATATGATCAAAAGTAATTATAATTTGACTAATTTGATAAGTGGATTCCCATTTCCTCAACCATGACA
>QFDD01005457.1:0-12150 GCA_006871305.1 Vachellia collinsii | reverse complement strand
GGTTTATTTGTGGAAAACAGGGCTCCTTTGTGGCAATTTCAAAGCGCCCATCATGAAAAATAGGGCTTCTTTGGTTTCCTCGGCCCCCACCTTACTATGATTTAAATATGGAAAAAGATCATAAACTTTCCCGAATTTGTCCTTCATTTAATTGTGTTAAGAACAGGTGCATTACTAAACATATTAATTAAATTGTTGGATTAAGTGGGGGTGAAGCAGGAGAAGTAACTGCTAAATATTGTTTTGAAATGATAAAAAGTACTTATAATATGCAACAATTTTTTTAAAAAACACAATATAATGAAACGGAAGGAGCAGTTTAAATAATTATTTTCACGATATTACTTAAAAGCATCATAAAAAATAAAGGACTACATAATCTAAACAAGAAAATTGCAATACTGTATTAAAAATATTATTAAAAAATATATATCGACCGGGTAATCCGTAGATGTCATGAAATAAATTGTCTAACAAACACGTGGCCGTACATGCGTTATTATATGTGGTCTAGTTTTATTATCTTGCGTGGCATGCTCAATGGAAAGTCGTCGTCGTCGTCCTTATCCATGTTTGTCTGTATGTAAGTTATTTCCTTGCAATTTACAAATCTTGGGATTGCACTGTTGGGGATGGACCTGGTCAAAGTTAGAAGAGTCCAGGAAGGTAATTGATTGTAGTGTTGAGGTTGTTGGTTTGTAATTGGCCAGAACACAAATAATTGATTGTAGTGCCCCAACATATTCCATACAGCCCAATATGGCAATAAAATAGACCTTGGTCTAATCATGCTTAATATTGTCAACTCACTATGAAAAAAAGATTTAAAGATTTTTATCCACGATAGAAAAGGTCGTTTTCAAAGGTATCTTTGTCGTGGCTGAAGGTTAGATTTTTTGTATGGACTCTTTTTATCATTACAACTTTTTTCAGTAGTCATGAAAGATAAGAACTTTAATATTTATTTTAAATTAAATTTCTTATTTTCAGCGATAACAGAAAAGTCACCACTGAAGACTATTTTTAGCGGCGATTTTTAGATAAGAAATTTAATATTTATTTTATTTGTAAAATTTTTATTAAATATAATATTTTTTAAAAATAAAAATTATGAAATTAATAATTATATAAGTGTATAAAAATTATTATTCAATCAATAATATACTATATATAAATAATAAACACATACATTACAATTATTATCTAATTTACTTTTAGTTTCTAATAATATTAGATATTGTATATATAGATATATGTACAAATAATATATACATATAAATGTGTGTGTGTGTGTGTGTAAATGTATATAATTTATTGTGTAGTAAAATATTAATATTATATATATATATAAATATACATTTAAAGTATGCAAAGTCATTGTAGCTCAATTGCCAAAGACTCACACATGAGCCCAAGTGGTTAGAGGTTCCATTCTTAGAAAAGGCAAACTTCAGATTTATCAGCTAGTAACAGGTGACAGTGCAAGGTAGCGACATGTGGTGTAGGTGAGGTGGCATATATGAGACGACACGTGGTGTGTAAAGAATGACAGTAATGTGGCAGCCGGCCAGTGATGATGTGACAGTCATCAGATTAAATTATTATTTTTTAATAATTGTAAAAGTATCGACGACAATTTTTGTCACCACCAAAGGGTATTTTAAGCAGTGACTTATATTTGTCACAGTTGAAACTTTCAGCGACAATAGCTTTGGCGGTGACTCAAGTCATCGCCAAAAGTCTTTCAACGGTAAATTTTATATCACCGCTGAAAGTTAATTTTTTTGTAGTGAATCCCACCAGGATTTGGTCTAACATAAATTATTAGTATCTAATAATGTGGTAAACTCATGTTTTAATTTCTGTATAGAGGTGTCCAATAGTATCTTAAATAGATTGTTTTCAATAAAAATATACTTATGCTTGGAGGAAAAAAAACGGTGTCTGGTCCTCGACCTCAATGGGATAGTTTTATTTTATCATTACAACAACAATACTTGTCACTGAGTGAATTTGGTTACATGATTTGCAAGTCATTCCACAAAAAAAATACCAAAATTGAGTTGAGAAGCTGAAGACGAGAGAAGAGTCAATAAAATCAAGCATGATATTGAAGCAGAAGAGAGTTTATTAGATTTCAAAAAAGAAGCAAAGCAACTTTCAAATACCTTGCCTTTAATTAATTAATTAATAAGAGAATAAATGCAATAAATACTTGTCGTTTTATTCTTCCTTATGCCCCCAGAGATATCATTATAATCTGATGATGATGATCATGATCATGATACTAATGCTATCCCTTGGCGTTACATGCACACACGTTGCTTTTATTCTTCAAAAATTTGAGTTGCGCGAAGCGTAATCTGACTTGCAACTTCAAACGGAATTATATTATGGCACAATATTTGTCCAGGCATAAAGAACAGGTTGAAACATTTTTCTTCAGTTAAAATACCCATATTTGTCCGTAAGCAAGATCAAATATGGCTTCTTTTGTCTGTTTGTGTGTGTGCATGTGTATTTGTGGCAAAGAAGATGAAACCAGCAATCTGTGAGAGTGAGCGAGGAGAAATAATTTGAGGGAAAGTGAACTAGCTAGGGTTTGATCAGGAGAAATCAATGGGAGAAGCAAGCTTTGCTAGGTCTAAACTGATTCGTCAAGCTTCAGCAGATGCTAAGTTCTTGAGAAACCTAATAACTCATAAACCTACCATTGAGAAAGACGGTCATCATCTAGAAGATGATCTATTTAATTCATCATTTAGTTCAAGTCAATCTCAATCTGTGAGGATTCATTATAATGAACAAGAACTGTGTGCATCTTATAGACAGAGATACTTTGTTATGTACAGTTCATTATGGGAGGATCACACTACTACATATTGTTCAATAGACATCAGTCAAATATAACATTAGACGTCGGTTAACAATATGACATCTAATCGAATGACATTGATTCTTGAAAAATACGTCGCCTGTTAAAGACGTGACGTTAGATCTAAATGAACAAGGGTTTGGAATGGAGGATGTCTGAAGCAACATCGTTGGTTAATAAAAAACCGACGACTTTATATAAAAATAAACGTCAGATAAATGTAAAGACCGATGACTATTTTTGTCATAAACTTGGCTCAAATGAAATATAAATGTCAGTGAAGTTATGAAACCGACGACTAAATATATTTTAAAGGTGTCAGTTATTATAATAACAGACATCCTTTTTTTTTTTTTTCAAAATATGCACTCATACCCAACCTGCAAGGGATAGAATGCATAGCATAAATTCAGTTCAACACCATAGTGTTTATACATCGAACAAATGAAACCATAATTTTATAAATGTTAAACAAATTATATATACAGCTTATGGACAATACATAATTGAAGAAAAATATATGAATACACTCAAGGCTAAAAGGGTCTATCCTTCAAGTTTATGCCTATCTAAGTAATGTGAAAACTGTACATGTATACAACATTCTTAACTTTCATAACAATCGATTTTTGGCTAGCAATGCATCGGCCAGCTTATCACGTATATAATTTATTTTGTGCTTTGAGTATGGAGTAACCTCTTCAAATGCTTGCAAATGGGAAGAAAACATGTTATATATAGACATCAAAATAACTAAAATTAATTTTGACTTAAATGAATTTATTTAGTGTCACTTACCTTATCAAGATCAACAGTAACCCCAGCTGTCACGATCGAATAACATAGTACCTACACTTAACAATATCTGGTTGACGTCGATACTAAATAAATATGTTTGTCAATATTATAAAAAATTGATATTATCAAGAAAGAAATTAATGCTTTGTAAAAAGTAAACTTACTTTAGGATAGAGCCATGTAGGGTCTTCAACTTTCTTCATTTTCCACTTTTTGGCTGCCTTGTCATCTTCGTCGTCTATAACAAATGTCATTCCATCTTTCATGCCCCTAAGATCAAATAAAAAAAAGATAAGTTAAGATATGCAATTAACTTCACAAAAAATAAATCAAGGGAGAAGATATGTTAAACTCCCGTTTCGAAGATGTCCTTGATTTCTACAACTGGTTTACCCCCAAGGGAATCAAACCAATAAATGATATGTCCCGAGGATAAAGTACAACTAGTGTCCAATGACCACTGCAAGGTATCAAATACAGCTTCAATCAGAGCACATTTAATTCAATAATTGAACACGTAATTAAGGTAGCTACTTACCCTTCTATATGGGATGCTAAGTAGCATTCCAGGTTGCTATGAACGATTGTTTTGATTATGTATGTTTTTCTTTTGCTGGCCTTTGATCCAATCTCCTGCAACTTCTTGGGACACATGAAACCAAACTTCTATGGCTTTTCTTCGACAGGTTCGACCTTGTCATTCAGCATCCTAGAATGGAAATTGAGAGAAATCAATACAAGTATTAAAAAAAAATATGAAAATGAAACAAAGTTTTGGATAGTTACAGAATCACAAGTCTCATGAAGGATGATTCAAGCTCTTGAAACCGTAAAAACCCATTATGTCCTTCTAATCTAGTGGGAATTCATATTGTACGTCCCCCACAACCCCTTGTGGCATTAAGTATGTATATGCATTTTCAACATGGACGACCATATCTCGGAGTAGTGCAAGGTATGGGGATTTCTTAGTGAACTCATCACTAACAAGAGACAGCGAGGGTTCTAAACTTGGCAGCTGCAACATAACAAAGAACGTCAATGGAAATGACATAATCACAAACAACTAAGTGATTCACTTTTCAACTTCTGCACATACCTTCTTAGAAAATGGAAGGTTTGACTGCACAGACTTCTTGACGGTGGCAGCGCTTTCGACAAACTTGTGGGCCAAGCAATGAAAGTCTTTATTATCTTGGCCTACACTGCCAACCTCCTTGGTAGGGAATGGCACTATTGTATCTGATTGACCTTCCCAAACTACCACCACCGTCACCTTAACTTGGTCATTTTGAATTTGTTGGTGGTGGATTGTTGCATCGTTAGGGTACATGAGGCCATCAACAACAGCATGTTTGGTTGTCTTGTTTAAGTACAAGACACAACTAATTCCCTTCTCTTGTTTGGGCTTGGTTTAGGGTCAGCAGACAGTGCATGGACATTATTGCTACCCTTCCCAATTTTAACAAGGGGTGAACTACAACATTGAATGAAACAAGTCAATAGGAATGAATGAGGTCCAAATAAATGAGCTATTAATTGAATTTATAATCACGATTACTTATGAAGGTTCAGTCCGTAATGAGAGTTGACCAACAAAGTAGTTGATCTTGAAATCATCCAACTGTGACTTGAATTCAAGTCGGAGTTCACTGAGGGCCTTGGAGTGGCATTTGTTCATCTCTTGGTGTTCCTCCTCGAAGGTCTTTTGCATCTTAGCTTCAACTTTCTTTCGTTCCTCTTCCAATTGTGTATCTAGCTTCTCTTTTGAAATTAAGCTAGAAGTGGTGCTACATGAAGATGTGCCAAAGAACTTCCTAATGCTGACACCTTTGCCAACCCCAACAACACGTCCGAGGTGATCTAGCTTCCCAATCGTTGCTGCTAAGATATCTAGTTTTCCACTAGGAGTGAAAGAACCTTGTGAAGCCTGCTCCTCAAGTGAATCCTAAAAAAAACATTAACAATTCATTTAAAATAAATTTTCCAGAACTTCATTAAACCTCATCAACAATTTAATTTAATAACTTACAAAGCGTTCAACAACAATAGTAGCCTTTGGAGTGATGTACTGGCCCCCTTTGATCCTTGTTGCCTTCCATTTCACTTGGCGGGAAGGGGGTTCTTGTGGTGAATGAGAGGTGCTAGGGTCATACCCAACAGATGGCCAATCCTTAGACTGGCTACTCATCATCCATTCCCCATTTGAGACATAAAATGCTTATATACATTTTTGACATGTCTCTCTGTATTTTGCTGGCTTAGTTGCTGCAAAACAATTATATAGAGCACACAATTAGTTCAATGACTCAAAAACATGTTAAATTAGGTCAATAAGGAAAGAATATACCTAAAAATTGAGGTCCTTTCGAGATTTGACAAATTTCTCCTAGTCCTCATCACTGATGAAGGGGTATAGCTCATTCAGATGTTGATGTCTCTTCCTCCCTCGAATGAAGGCATCAACATTTTGGCTCCATCCAAGCTTGGTGAAGCTATTAGATTTTCTTTTTCTGGAATTAACTTGTTTGATACACAAGTCAATGAACACTTTTGTGGTGTTCATATCCCATGAAGCTTTCTCATTACTCATTATGCTATACAACAAATACAACACTTAATACTAACTGTAGCAAGAATATAAACGTCAATAACATCTTTTCTTTCACTAATCATACATCATATTAATAAGGCATTAGTTAAGTATTATCAATTCCGAACAAAAAGAAAAAGCATTAGCAACATGCTTATATACAACTCATTCCCGGTTAATAGCTCAGATAACTGGAACATAGAGAAAGTTTCAAAATATAGCAAACAAAATATGGACAACATTTTTTCTTATTGCCCCCTTCTTGGCCGTTTATAACCTTTAAAAGCTACTTAATTAGTTATTATTAGAGTTCGTAAAATATATGATAGTACTTGGTATTTTAATTTTTTGGAGTTTGACAAGTCAAATAAACTCCATTAGACACTTCGTCTTCAAAGTATCCTATCAGAAATTGTAAAAGTTAATATTGTTGTCTAATCTAAATAATTGAATCAATAGGGTCTTTCAGTTAATAATGAGAAATATACAAGCCCCACATTTATCTCCCTTTGTCTAGAAAGAAAGGAATTATAGAGCTAGCCCTCAGAGGTAATAATTGTCCTTGGATTTTCTTTTATTTCCTGTTTTAGGCATAATGATTGAGCTTTGAATTCAATTAGTTTACTTGTGGAGGAATCTTTTAAGTGATATAAACTACTATATACTAATTAGTACCATTATTTTAAGTTGTTAGTATCTAATTAATTTAATTTAAGTGATATAAACATGTTAGATATAGTAATGTAACACTGTTTAAGACTCTGTAATGTAGCCTCCAAAATATACACCCCTCACTGGAAAACTAGAAAGTTTCAAAATATTGCAAATAGATAACCCAAACAAACAATAACTAGCTCTATTTTGGGAAAACAAAATTGCAAACTCGAATTCAAAGCACTAGCAAACTAAACCAACAAAGTAACCTGAGTAGACTAAATGCATGGGTGAAGGAAGAAAATGATAATATTGAAGAGGAGATAGAGGATACTACTTATCAGGAGGGAACATGACACAAAAACCACCACACCTCCAACTCACCAATATTCTAAGAAGATGAAGCTAACAAGCCAAGGAGTGACGGATCTAAGAACCCAAAGTAGGAACTTTCGTCTACTCGAAGCTGAGGAGTAACTCATCAGGGAGTGCGCTTCGTTAAGGGAAGACGATAGGCAAGGAAGGCAAGGTTGCGAGGCTGCGGTGTCAAGTTGGGGAAGAAGAGTTGAGGAGAAAGCATAAGGGATCCGATGTGTCATTTATGAAGTCACACACACATACACACCCCAGTGAAACAAGTAATAAAAAGGTACATATATGAAACATATATATTTTAGTCGTTGGTTATAATAACAAGAACGTCTTTAACATTTATGCATAACTATAGTTGTTGGATAAATTAATACACCGATGACTAATAATTTTAGGTATGGGTTAAAAGTAACCAACAACTTAAATTAACACTTATTATGTTTTCGAAAGTTAAACAATTAAAGTGTTGGTTGTTTTTATAAACCGACGATGTATATTTGAATGTTTCACTTTAGACGTCAGTTATTGTTAATAACCGATGATAAATTATTTTGCAACTTCATTTCTATTACAGAAATGCTACCGCCCCTCTTATGACATTGGTTTATTGTTTAATGGACGTTAAGTGACGACTTTAATACATGTTTTTCTAGTAGTGTCATGATTGGACAGAGACAAAGTAGAAAAAGCACAAGTGGTTCAACAACTGGAAGAAGAAACATAAGTCGTCTTCATCATCATCAGACCAAGCCAATAATAATGATAATAATAATAATGCCGCCAACAATATCCTCTCTTGCTTGTATCTTCCTAACATTATTTAGATATGTGATGTGCTCTTCTTATTAAATTCTTTCATTTCCATGATGAATCCTATTTATAATTGATTAATTATTCTATGTCACTTTAATCGTTTTCATATATGCCTTGAAGCTTAATGACCAGTGTACGTGTTTCAAGGTATTTATTTGGATTTGTTCTTTGATCCTCAATTTTATTTTTTTCATAACATTGTTCAATTTGGGACCTCGCAATTTATAACATAGACGATTTTATGTCGCTCGGAAAAATTTGAGAGTTTGAACGATTAAATTTAAAGAGCCAATTTGGCATAGTCTGTTTATTGAAAATTCATATGCTGAAGTGAAACTTTGGCAACCCAATTCAAAAGTACTTCTTTCCCCAAACCATGGTTTAGGGGACTGGGTTGCCTAACATGCTAATTAGTAAAGATTGTCATTAATCGGATTTATGTTTGGGTATGTGTGTTTAAAAATATAGATTAGAGTGTTATTTTAGTATGGGACACACATCGCTTATTTAAGTATGTCAAAGAAGTCTGCGCTTGATTATTGCGCTTTTCACACATCACATCCTTACATTACTTTTTCTTTTTTTAAATACATGGACGTAAAGGAGAAACTAAAAAAAACTCAGGCTCTTTGGCTGAAGCAAGCAAGAGATCTCTATCTAGGATCCGATCTATAGCGGCAAAACTATGAAATCGGGAACACAAGTGAAGGCTTGTTTTGCCAGATTATCTGCAACTTCATTTCGTATTTCTTATAATATGAATAACCTTCTGTATCACAATAATATTATTAGAGCTCATTCGCCCCTGGACAAAACTGCATCGAAAAGGATTAATAACACTTGGGAAGAATGCTTTTAGCCTCTTAGAGATTATTTTGGTTATGATCTTATAGATCGCATTATACGAACTGATCGGTCTTAAATTCCTGAAAGTTTAAAGTGGATCCTTCTTTGGAATTAACATTCACAGTTTCACACTTTCAATAGCTAGGTGGTGGAAAAGCACTGTACCAATGAAATAATTGATGGTCCCACATGAAGCCACTGGTTTTGAAAGAAATCAATGAACAATGCATTCAAATCATTTAGGCCTGACGATTTTAAAGCACCCATAAATATGGAAAAATATGATGTACTTTACCGAATTTGTCCTTCAGTTAATTGTGTTTAAAACAGGTGCATTGTTAAACAGATTAAGTAAGTTGTTGGATTAAATGAGGGTGAAGCAGGAGAAGTAACCACTAGATATTGCTTTGCAATGATAAAAAGTACTCAAAATATGCAACAATTTTTTTTTTAAAAAAAACACAATATAATGAAACGGAAGGAGCAGTTGAAATAATTATTTTCACGGTAGTACTTAAATCACCATAAAAAATAAAGGACCACGTAATCTAAACAAGAAAATTGCAATAATATGTTAAAAATGTTATTAAAAAAAATGATACCGACCGGGCAATCCGTGGATGTCATGAAATATATTGTGTACCAAGCAAGTGGCAGTACATGCATTGTTATATTTGGGCTAGTTTTATTATCTAGCGTGGCATGCTACAATTTAGCTATTAGGAAAGTCTGCGTGTTCGTCCGTACACTTGTTACTTCCTCTTTTCTTTGTAAGTTATTTCCTTGCAATTTACAGATCTCGGGACTGCATGAACCTGGTTAAAGCTAAAAAAGTCTAGAAAGGTCATTGACTGTGTTTTACAACTCATTTAGAAAAAAAATGTATTCTAAATATCAGAATGCATTTTTGAAAAAATGAGAAAAATACTCCTTTTACCAAAAATGCATTTCAGGATTTTAATATTATAAGTTGAGACCTGAAAATTTAAAGTCGTAAATACTCTAGATCGTGACTTAGACGTAAAAATTCCAAATCACGACTATATATGTTAAGTTGTGATAAGAAACATTTTAACTATTTTTTATCATTTTATTTTTTTCTTTAATTTTATCATAATACAAAATAAAAAATATTTATGTATATATGTATTATTTAATGAGATTCATTTTTTCATTTTACTTTCCACCAAAAATCACTTTTACAACATTTATCTAAATAAGTTTTCATTTTTTAAAATACATTCTGGATAAAAATCATTTTCTAAAATGCATTTTAGTTAAAATTTATTTTTCCAACAGTTTTTTAAACGAGTTTAAGCCCAAGTTGTATGAGTCTAAAGACATGTTTAGAATACTTTTTGAAAAGTTATTATACGCAATCTAAGGTAAATATGTGAAATGAATTTTATCTCGACTTATGTGAAAGTGTTTTTAGAAGTTGTTTCCAAATATGGTATAAGGCGTGTGCTCTCGTACAAGGTACAACCAATGATCTACAGTAATGAGGTGTTGATTCGCACAAGAATTTCTTTTGGACTATATATGAAACTATCGGATGTTTTAGAATAAGATATTCTATAAATCCCCCCCGCCCCACCCTCTTTCTCTCACATAATTTCTCTGGTTTCGCTTGTGCACAGCTTGTTTGCAACTTCTTCCTCCTCTTGGAGAGCTCATTCAATTTTATTGGTTGTAATTCCTCTCAAACTCTTCGTCACCACTCTGTGTTCTTCCGATTTCTTCGGCAGCTTCCTTCAAGTTGCTGTGGAAATCAATTCAAATCAAACTTCTCATTTACTAAAACTTTTCCAGTCTCTATATTTACTTGTTCTCAATTCTCTGTTCAAGTTTGGTCTGGTGATTTCCAGATATAAGCTACATGCATCTCCCCAAAAAAAAATTGTTATCCTTCTTCTGCATTAAGTTTGTTGCGTTTTTGTTAATCATGAATCCATAAAAATCTTTGAAAATTACAAAAAAAAAGGAAAAAAGATCTTTCAATTATTTTTACTGCCTGTCCAGTTCATTGCAAAAAAAAAAAAAAAAGTTGGTCTTTTCGTTTAAAATCTCTATAGCTCTCGCCCTTCCTTTTGCATTAATCAAGTTGGTACGTTCTTGTCAGTCTTTGGGGAAGAAAGCTCTTCTTTAAAATATCTTGTGCTTTCTGACCGGTATTTAAGTCTTTAAATTTGAACCAAATTTAAAAATAAAAAGAAAAAGATTTTGGTTTGAAGATTTCTTTTCTTGTTAGTATTCTTCTGCATATTTTGTTGCTTTTGTTGTGATCAATCATACATAAAAATCTGGGAAGAAGAAGTCTGCACTTTATCAGGAAGCTTTCTTCATCATCAGTGGTTTATCAGACGCAAGAAAGTGGTGCTGCCGATTATAAAGTGATAGTGGTAAAAACTGTGATGATGGTTAGAAATTTTGGATCTGGATTTGGATTGGTATGAACAATTAATATGTTTGAATTTTTCACTTATTCTCTCTCTTCTTTTCGACAACAGATATTTAGTTGTTGCCTCTCACATCTCAAGGTCAAGAAAGTCAACTTCTTATTCCCACCGAGCAAGGGAACTTTTGGATGTGCTTGTTTGGAGTATATATTTTTCACGGATTGACGAGTTGCAGTGCTGGTAAAACAGGCGGCCCGATCCTATGAGGTCAGCCCTTCATGGTCCATGTAATGATAAAGAAATCAACCTTAAAACAATAAAATTATTAATCTAAAACATAAATATTATCAAATAATTAAATATTTTACTTTTCATAGATATAATAAGTAATTGTTTGTCTTGTAACAAAATCGTTCATGACACAGAGATTCGTTATTTACTTCCCTTTTTATTGTTTATATGATATCTGGACCCCCTTAAATACAATTGAAGAATTGCTTTCTTTGTTTATCTTATATAATTAGAAAATGATTCTATCAATGTTTTTATATGGGAAAAAGTTTTTATAAAACTATTAAGAACCAAATGAAATATTCTTGAAAATTGGATAACAAAATTTTAAAGTCAATGAGAACTACTAAACATAGTAAATAATACTTCTTGTAAATATGATTGTAAAGTATAAAGAGTTAAACAAATAAAAATATTTATATTAATATATACTTGAAAAAAGGTAAAATATTTCGGTTTAGTTCAATTTTCAAAACTTAATCTATTTGGTTTTGTGACATGATTGAATC
>QFDD01005455.1:0-11679 GCA_006871305.1 Vachellia collinsii | reverse complement strand
CCCCCCCAAGTGTTTTATCTCTTTTCTTAATCATACCATCCTGTCAAAGTGACTTGTCCCTCAGGTTTGAGTTTTATAAATAAATGGTGCTATTTGGGCTTCAACTCAACTGTTTGATTATACATAATCCACCCTTAGTAGATTAGAGTCCAAACCCATATCGATTATGGGAAAATTGAGAATAAGAGAAAAATAGGTGTGAAGACTTGTAATATGCGCATTTTATTTAAATTAAGCAGGAGGAGCAGTTATTGATTATATGCTTGTGTACATGAGCTGATTCCTTAAGGGAACTGAATAAATTAGTCATGAGAGAAAAGGCCCTCTTCTCTTCCTCTCGGTGAATTTGTTTCAAGTCAGAGCTCTGGTTGCGTGTGGGCGATCCAACCGAGCAAATGGGATTCAGGTATGTTCCAAAATCTTTAATCTCAACCTTAGTAGATTGATGGAAGAAGTAGAGATGTGTTGTAGGGTTGAGCAATGTATAAGTGAGGGGAGATGTTTTTGGTTTCATGTTGTTTGCTTGAGAGGGTGATTGTGTTGTGGAAAGTGGTTGGAGTATTTTTTTTTTCTGAGTTCAGAGTATCTACCATCCACAATAGTTAATGATTCTCGTGTATTGTTGATTTCTCGAATAGGTTTTAGTGCTGTCTACAGGACCCTATCCTACGTACCATTGGAAATCGAACCCCTAGCTATGTGCTTAAAGAACCCTGATAAATGCCAACTAGGTTGTATGGTTTGGTTGGAGTATTAACAATGGAATGAATGAAGATGGAGTTTATAATAAGCTATTCTCGGTCCAATGATGGGTATGTGTTTGTAGGGAGGCTTAATACGGGGCATGTACTGCCCTCTGTCACCAAAGACCCAGATCTGTGCTGGCATCCCATCATCACTTCATGTTTCTCTCCTCCTCCTTTTAACACTGTCTTTTCCAGCCCAACTTGTAATTTCACCCACGCTTTCACTTCTTCTTCTTCCTTCTTCTTTTAAAATAAATGTCCTTTACTTTTTTTTATTATTGTTGTACACAATGTGAGATGAATCCTTATAAACAATGCAACTTGTTATAAATGATTACTTTATGATGCTTATGCTTGGTGCTGCACGAAAAACAAAATTAGTTTAGAATAGTTAGTGCTTATGAAACAAATGTAATGGATGTTACTTAACACTAAGTTTCATACTAGATGTTGGAATTGATGCAGTTGTGCTTCTCCTCGGGTCAAAAATAAAAATAGAAAAGAATTCAAGCTGATGAAAGATGGTTTTTTTCCCCATATATATATATAAATCTGAACTAGATGCTTGAAGCTAATCAAGGCAAAAATAGTGGGGTATGGAACCTATAGAACCGAAGGGAATATAATCCTTTTCTCTGTAATTCAAGTGAAATACCATAATTTAGGAGATTTTGGTGGGTTTTTTTTCTTTCACTGTGATAGTTTAAATTTAGAGCTTCATCGATTTGCGCTTGTTATCCTTGTGTAAGGGCCATGTTAATCTTCTCTGTGTTGTTATAACTTCATCTGAGGTCCCTGCTCTGCTCACATCCCATTTGAAATCAGCTTCGTGTGGTTTCTGTGGTGTTTTTACTTTGCAGGCCCACAGGGTCTTAGTTTGGTGGGCTTCGTTTCTGATTGATTCATTTTTCATATATGGGTTTCGTGGATCAGTTGTGAGCCACATCCATTCTTACCCATTTAATCTCACATATGGACAGGCCCACACAAGTATTCTCTAGTCCAGGTTCTTAGGGCGAGTTTGTCCATAAAAATACAATTTCTTTTTTTTATATATAAATAAAAATATGCATCATGCTATTGATTTGGGAAAAAAAATGATTAATAACACCTAGTTAGATTAAAGAGAGAAGTAACACTAGAAAACACGTAAACAGAACAATTAATAAACATCTTAATTTAAAAAACAAATAAAAGCTCAGCTAAAATTAGGATTAAGGGGTTTATTCTTCTTAAAAAAATGTGAATTGTTTTAAATGGTTCATCAGCCAACTAAGGTTAAACGCAGAAGTATGATTAAATATTTCTCAAACAAGGATATACAGTTAAAAGGAACACCTCATTGCCAATAACTCCAGACATGAAGCTAGAAGAAGCCGGACATGAGGCTTCGGAGAAAAGAAAATACTGTCTGAAAGATTTTCATGATCGATTCATTTTTTTGAACATAATTTATGCATTTTTTTTTTTAAAAAAAAGACAATTTCAATTGGTTAATTGTGGCAACTATTTTTGTATTATCTGCAAGTGTTAAAAATAGAACACATTTTAAACATCTACTGCAATACTCCTACATGCAAAAATTAATTTTTATCTTCCTTCTTCCTTTAAAAAACCTACTATTAAAATTAAAAAAAGTTGTATTTGTGAGGAGTAGCGAAGAATCTGAAAACGTCAAAATGTAAAAAGAAATTAAATTGTGCCAACTGGACCCACGTATGAGGTGAAGCTGCCATCAACCATCCATGGCCCCCTGTTCAGATAAGGCAGAGATAAGCTTCTCGTGCTCATGCCTTCCCATCACATAATACCTTTTTTTTCACACAATATATTTCTCTCTCTTCCTCCATTTCCACTTGTCCTTTCCAATCTCTCGCTGCTCGCTGCCTCGCCATCACTCTCCCATGGCTGCCTCCGCCACGTCGGCCGCCACCTCTTACTTCTTCGGCACGCGTCTCACCGCCAACAATCCCGCCTCTGACTCCGGCAGATTCCACGCCCTGCTCAAGTTCGGCACCAAGAAGAAGGCCGCCCCGCCCCCTCCGCCCCCCAAAAAAGCCTCGTTCAACACCAAACCATCGGGAGACCGCCTCGTGTGGTTCCCCGGTGCCAAACCACCGGAATGGCTTGACGGAACCATGGTGGGAGACCGTGGCTTCGATCCATTTGGACTCGGGAAACCGGCTGAGTATTTGCAGTTCGATTTGGACTCACTGGACCAGAATCTGGCTAAAAACGTGGCCGGAGACATAATCGGAACAAGATCGGAGACCACGGAGGTTAAACCAACTCCGTTCCAGCCTTACACGGAGGTGTTCGGGTTGCAGAGGTTCCGCGAGTGTGAGCTGATTCATGGAAGGTGGGCAATGCTGGGAGCACTCGGTGCCTTGGCCGTCGAGGCATTCACCGGAGTCGCATGGCAAGACGCTGGAAAGGTACTGGGTGTTTGTTCAAATGCTTATGTGAAAAATTGAGAATAAACCTACCATTCTTTTTCAATCATTGAAATAGTCAAACTGTTTGGTGATCGCTGATCAAATGGATCTTTCTTCTATAGCATTATCACAATATGTCTGTGTCGAACCGAAAGTCTTAAAACCTGTAAATAAGTATTTGATTTCAACTTATGAGAGTGTGGGATTTTCATGTGGATGTTGATTTTTTTTTTTTCAAGTGTTGTTGTGTTGCCGTGTGTATAAGCTAATGACAATATTCATATCGTTGTTCTATGACCCCCCTGTATGTGGCGGTAATACGCTTCGTGGTGTTTTTTGCTGAGCGTGGCTTCTCGTGGTCCACTTGCTTCTATATGAATATCACAGTGGTGATGAAGATGAGTGTGACTCCTGTGGACAACAACGATGAAGACAAACTTTTTACGATGTTGTTTACATTATTCCATATCTGACGACTTATTCTCTCTCTCTTTTGAATTTCGCTTCAAATCAGAAGAACCAGACTCCTAATTACTTTTTTTTCCCTGTTACTATTTCGCATGAAGACACGAAGGTGGGCCTTAGTGGGAACCACCTGGTGTATGTGGGTCCCATCACCTGGTGTTGTGTTTCTCTCCCACGTAAAAAGGATAAAATGTGGATAAATTGGCTCAATTTTCGAGGAAAAACGAGTGGTTTTTCCAACACTTCTGCCCGTGCCTCTCATTGGAATTTCTTAGTTCTGCGGGTACAGCTAATCTGAACTTTAAAATTTGCTCATAACGTTTGTTTTTTCTTCCCATAAATTGAGTGAATCTAAATTCCATAGATCCATATGCTATAAGTTTAAGACATGAAGGCAAGTGTTTCAAGTTTCAACTACCTATCATATTATTGATTGCTTATGGTAAAAGTTTTTCACATATCATAATTTCATTGAGAAACCATACGGCAAACATCTAAATAGCTTGATTCAAATTTGTGCGTGGCTTTAGGATGATATCAATCGTGATATTTTTGTATCATCCGTAATGTCAGGTTGGTGAGTAGGAAAATATATAAACCAAGTTTAATGGTTTTGTTTCTGATAACTCGCATGATCATCATCAGGTAGAGCTGGTGGAAGGGTCATCCTATCTGGGGCTTCCTCTTCCTTTCTCATTGACCACACTGATCTGGATTGAGGTGATATTGATAGGCTACATTGAATTCCAAAGAAATGCAGAGCTTGACCCAGAAAAGAGGTTATACCCAGGAGGCAAGTTCTTTGATCCCCTCGGCTTGGCCAACGACCCAGATGAGAGGGCCAGACTTCAACTTGCAGAGATCAAGCACTCCAGGTTAGCCATGGTGGTTTTCCTCATATTTGCAATTCAAGCTGCTGTTACAGGCAAAGGTCCCATCGCTTTTATCGCTACCTTTAACAAGCAGTGACTTAGCCTTACTCCCACCAATGAAACTTCCATAGCTTCTTCCCTTCCACCGCCTCACTCACTTCGCCTGTGCTCCATTTCAATTCTTTTTTCTATACTCTCCCCAACTTGAGAACTGCTCTGTATAATCAATCAAATGTATGGCTTAAGGAATTATGTATGTTTTTGTGTGATGCTGTATGTATTCTGTCCTTGTATTGCACTCTGTTCATGATACGGTATAAGTACAACAACCAACCATGTGTTCTTCGATGCAGGAAAAACAGATGAGAACGTTACATTTTGAGAACTCAAATTAAATATGTTTATACTAAATGTGTCCGTGTGTGTAAGCGAAAGTGTAAATTAGTACATTACAGTGATAAGCTTATAATAGATACGTATCTGGAGTTTGGTTAAAGTGAAAAGGCAATTTTAGACAACTTACATTTGCAGCTTGTAATCTATAACTGCTTTTATCGGCATCATCTAAGGCGGTTGTTTGGGGTTAATGTTAATTTTAGAAAGCATAAGAAGCATTATCATCAGAGAAAATTTTTAGCTAACAAATTTGTGATTTTTGCTAAGCAGAAACACAAAAAGGAAGAATAATGTTATAAAGGAATGGAACACAGGTTGGAAAGAAAGTAATAGAGCTAACTCCTGATGTTGTTTATGTAAGCTCAATTGCTCCTTTTTGAAGGAACATAATTGAAAATGCTTGCAAACTCCTCGTTTAAATAAAAAAACGACTTCATAATTTGCAAATAGACTGTTAAACTTGCTGTTGGCGCTTCTTGCTGAATCCAAATTTGTTCGGAGAAATTCTGTACAGCCTCATTTACCCCGATCCAATTATAGGGAAATAATTTAAATTCATGACGAAAAATATAAATAATTTTTCAACAAAGAGTTACTTAATTCATAATTTGTAAAGTTGTGAATTTAAATGCTGTTTCATATGTAAAAACTTTATAGATAAATGATATGAGTACTTTTGTAAACATTTTTTAAACTTAGAAGTATGTTCAAATTTGATGACTTAAGAAATCAATGATAATAATTGGTCAAAAGTATAATAAATACATATATGTTTAATGGTGTTAATTAATCTATTGAGTATAAGGATTAAAATCAAAATTCATTAAAATATAAGAGTTAAAAGATTTTGTTTTTGGTTCTTATACTTTTAACAACTTTTAATTTTAACCCTACATTTAATAACAATCATTAATGCTACTAAATATTTAAGTCTTTATAAAATTATAAGAATTAAAACCATAAGTTTGAAATTTGTGGCACTAAAATTTGTATTAACCCCTTCTCATTTTAATGCCTCATTTATGTTGGCCAATAATGTAATCCGTTATTGGTGTATGTAGTGTGAGTCACACTCTCACGAGTTACAAATTTTAACAGTTTAATTTATATGTATATAAATAACTAAAAGGATTAGAAATGATATATTTTGTTTGATAAAAAAAAAAAGAAATGATATATTTTGCGCGTGATTTTTCACATTATTCGTAGCACATTTTACAAATTTGAGAAGATTTGGGCACATAATTTGCTTGTTACTATGAAGACTAATCACGCATCAGGTTTTTGTTTATGCAAGCAACCACTCGCATAATAAATAATTGAAAGCAAAATAAAATAAAATAAAAACCGTGCTCTAGACGTCTTGTCAGATTCTGCTTTTACAGAAGAAACGATAAATGTAATAGCTTCACCGTCCACATTTCTTGCTTCATCGTAGTATTCCCGAAGAGAGGTAATATTCGTCGATTCCTCTTCGTTTTCTTCTTTCGCATCTCCGCTGTCATTGCCCATGTTTAAATTAATTCGTGGATTCACGGATGATATATTCATCGCATTTGATCTCTGGGTGATTTTTGATAAATTGAATTGAATATTTTGACTCTGACCCTTTATCTGAATCGTTCTTGACCTCCAGATATTGCATAGAAATTTCTTAGAGTTGTTCTCTGGGTCGAGATTCAAGTCATGGGGAGGTTGTTTGTGGTCAATCTTGAGGGTAAGATCTATAGCTGCAAACACTGCCGGACCCACCTCGCTCTTGTTGAAGACATCGTATCCAAGGTTTGATCGCTTTGTATCTTTTAATTTTAATTGTACTTTTCTTCTGGGATTGTAGTATACGTGATTGATTTTGGCCAGATTATTGTTAATCTATCAATTTGATGACTTGTTATCTGTCATGGGATAACCAATGTAATTACGTGGGGGCATTTATTAGTCACCAAAAAAGAGTCTTACTATGCGAGGACATGTGGTCTTTTACTTGGGTGTCCATCTCTAATGGAGGGTCGTTGATGTTTATTCAATTGCATTTTAGTACTCACTCATATTCTGTCAGTCTCTTCAACTTCTTGGAAGTGGAGAGACAATTCTGTTTAGAAATCTTTGTTCTTCTTCCCCAATCACATTGTGGCTACTTAACGTACAACGGCTAAAGCTTGTTTGTGTTTCTCAAAAGCTTACAAAGGTTTACTGCTTCCTGTTTCATGTTTTTATACTTTCAACTGTTTTCTCTTACTGTTTTCACTCATGGAACTCCGGGGTTGACTTACGGGCTTAGTTTCTGGAATAGGGTGTATATTTATGTTACTCTACATGAAAAATAGGAGGAAGCGGACAATTTCATGGTTCTGTTTGCACATGTCGAAAATAGTCGTCCTCTGATTTTCTCTAGTCACGTTGACATGGTTTGTTCTTCTGTTTCTGCATATTCCACAGACCGGCCATGAAATCCTGCTTAGAATTTCATAACTTTATGCTTTTAGTAAATATAAGTCATGCGAAGATTGTTTGATAAGTAGGAGTTTTAGGCCTGCATTCATATTTGCATATAGAAATGTGCTCCTCCTATTGGTAACATTTTGTTCCATTTTAGTTGGTTTTGAACCTGTTTAATATCTTGGTTAGAGAAAAGTTGAGCAGCAAGTCTATGATTAAGCGTTGGTTAGGTCATAATCTTCAACTTGCAGCTTCAATTTTGTCAGCTTAGACTTTTATTTCTTTGTTTTCTTTCTTTTGGTTGTATATGTGTAGGAGTGTTCTTAACTTGATGCCATTGCTTGTATCCAACATCTTTCTTTAGTGGACATTGACTACAATTTTGTCTGTTTTATTCAGTCTTTCCACTGCAGACATGGGAAAGCTTATCTCTTCAATAAGGTGTAAGTTATTTAAGACTATACTCTGGGTTCCTCATCACTGGATGATTATCAAGCAAATGAAACGAGCACACATTCTTTTCTTATATTAAGTAAACTACGCAGACCTTTGGTCATACACACTAAGATTGTTGTGTCACCCAAAGGTAGGCGAGAATCCATGCATCAGTTATCTACTCCTGAGCTGGTCATGGAAAGTTCAGAATACAGCTTATTAATTATCTTGTTTGCTTTCTGTATGTCCAGTAGGTGATTTATTTTATGATTTCACTTACTGAGAGTCTATCAATTTGTAAATCTTATCTGTATCACAGCAACGTAACAAGAACGGTGTATAGTTCTATTAGTCTTGTTTAAATCCACCGCCTTAAGTATGTTGGAAATCAATGGCAGACATGGTAAATAAGGACTTATAGCTACGCAAGCATATATAGCTGTTGCCCTTGGACCTCTAAAGCCTCAGACGCCAGTATATAATATTGCTGTTGGTTGCATTCATGAATTGAGTTCAAATGTTTTATTCTTGGACAGTGTGAACGTTTCTGTTGGAGAAAGGGAGGATAGAATGATGATGACTGGGTTGCATACTGTGGCTGACATTTTCTGTGTGGGTTGTGGATCAATTGTGGGGTGGAAATATGTAAGATTTGGAGGCAGTGTTTGAAAAGTCACAGACTCTTCTGATCAATGGTTTTGCCTGTTTTTATGTGAGAATTGAGTTACTCTTGATGGTTTCTTTCAGGAGACTGCCTATGAAAAAAGCCAGAAGTACAAGGAAGGGAAGTCTGTTCTTGAACGGTTAGTAGAAATGTGGAGTGAGAAAAATAAATAAATAAATAAATAATCATTGTCCTAATCTTAATATGAAGTCATCTATGTTCTTGTGTTGTTGCTATGTGGTGGTTTAGATGAGTTTTGTGATTGGGCAGGTACAAGGTGTCAGGTCCTGATGGAAGCAATTATTGGGTGAGTCATGAAACACATGTTGGTGGAAGTGATGCAGATGATGCCTAATCACCCACCTCCAATCTCCTTATATTGTTAATTGTACATTCTCTAAGCCTAACCCGTGATGTAATCCTTCAAAAATGAATGTGGATTTCATATGGGCAATTGCGCATTTTGCCCATTTAACTGTTGATGATTACTTGTGAACCTCATTGTTGATTCTGATATGAAATTGATGTTTCAAAGTTGTGATAAATTCTTTTTGTTAATCTTTTGCAATGTGCTAGTTATTGATACGAGTCCTGCCATTTTTCAAGCATTCACGGTTGGAAAAGGAAAAGGCATTGGCATGCCCTTTATGACTTATGAATGGACTACAGCGAAGTAAAAAATTGTTGGAAAAGCTAATAAAACTGCATTCAAGTTTTAGAGCATGTTTGAGAATATCTTTTGAAAATTGATTGTACGGCATCTGAAATTAGTATATGAGAGAAGTTTTGTCTCGACTTACGTGAAAATACTTCTAGAAGCTATTCTCAAACATGTTCTTAGTGAGACGTTCTTAGTGAGACTTGACTTCTTTAACTTATTGAATTCAATAAAACCATTATTTTGAGGTATTTGTCTTGGAGTATAAATGCATGGTTATGGGGCAAATTAACTGTCATCTTTTGAGAGGTGACTTAATTGTGCAGTTCTTGCTTTCATTATAAAATTACTTTCCCTTCAGAAACTTAAAAAAGAATTGTAATAATTTCGACTGAAATTTCAGTAGCAACATGCTCCCCAGTCTCAATTCAACTAATTCATTAGAAACGAAAAATGGTAAAGAACTCGTTAAATCTGTTGTAGGTTAATTTTCTTACTCTACCCATATTAAATGAGGTTTTGTAGGAGTGGAAAATATGAAGAACTACATTTAAGCATTATTTGTAAGAGAAAAATTAATAAATAGTTATTAATTACTTTTTAAGTGATTTATATTATGGACGTGTGAGAGTAGTTAACATCTGACAAGGCTTATGCTGAGAAAAATTTATGTATAATAAATCAAGTTACTGTTGAAAAGAAATAATACTATAAACTGTAGCCGTTGTGTTTAGTTCAAAGTGGGGTAAGAATGAGAGTGTGGTTAGCGTCTAGAGTTTCTCTCCAGATATAACATGACAAAATGTAAATTGTTATCTTTTAAATTGTTAAATTCACCCAAGTTATTTTGCGAATATGTTTATACCTTTTAGGCTTTTAGTGTTTAAAACAAAAAAAAAACTAAAAAAACTGTTATCTTATAATTTTCTAAATTTTAAAATATTTTATGATGTTATACTTAAAAAATGAGTAAAAATTATGTTTTAATCTTAATATACGAAATTAGTGTTTTATAATTAAAGAAAAAATTGTTTAGTCAAATTTTCTTCTATGAGAAAATAATTCAACCTTGAATATATCATGAAAGATGATTTTAAATAATTTATTTAATTTAGCGCTAACGATAAATATGATTATAGTAGTAAATACATTAAAGTAAATAAAGTAGTATATTTTGTTTAGTATTAGTAATTAATTATATTATGTTACCAAAAATATAAAACCATCACTCACATTAATGGATAAGCAGATATGCTTTGGAAAATGAGAAATACTTACATACTCCCGGAGTGCCACATCATCCATGCTCTGTCTAATGAGAATGTTCCAAGTGTCATCTATTGTGGATCTTATATCCCATAAATTTATCTTAATTATTCCTCTTTTTCCATAATAAATATATATTGTAATGGATTATGGAAGAATGAAAATAATTAGGAGAAATTTATGGGATATGGGATCACAATAGATAACACTTGGAACATTTTCATTAGACAGAGCATAAATGACATGACACCCCAGAAGTATATAAGTATTTCTCTTGAAAAATGATCAAGTGGTTCGTAATTATCTTAGTTATAGATTTGAAGCATTAGCGGCGAAAGTCTTTAGCTTGTCCAAATATATTGGAAAAGAAGAAAGGAGAAGTAACAGTGCATTGCATTCAACGATATCAATAGCTAATGCCCACTTGATCGGTGACTTTTCCATAAAGCAATATTAGCTGTTTTTATCAATTTAATGAATAGGACAAAGAGGACAACAGTCGCTGGAGTTAAAAGAAACTGTACAGGAATTCTTTGATCACAGTAGAAAGTAATTTATTGCTTATTAGTCACTAATCAATGTTGAGTCCAATGAAAGGGATTAATTTCTCACATGGTAACAAATCAATGTTTAAATTTTCATTGGAAAAAGTACCTACATTTTATGTCTGACAATGTCGCAAATATGAATGTTTCTAATAAGATGATATCTACATTTCAATGAAAAAAATGCTCGTTCTTCAATCTTATGACTAATTCCTGTAATTAATGTTTAAATATAGCTCTTTCAATTGTCCTTTTTTCCTTCAAAAATTCATTAGATATGAGTAAAGTTGAAACATGTTTTCAAGACAAATTTGATTTTTTTTTGTTTTATATAAATTCGGTAGCATACAATCCCAATTTTTGAAGCAAAATTTCCCTTCGAGTTTCTGTTTGCGGAGTCTAGACAAATAAAACAAAATCACAGAGAAGTCTAATTAAGATCAATTTCCTACTTCGGCAATAATAACGAAGTTTAATGATTATGTGCCAAACACCAGTCTTACTATTTGTTTGTTTGGCTTTACGGTTTCACTTTTGGCCTCGCAGGACTTTATAATAGTTTAGCTAGCCATCGAGTTTCCAAATGCTAATCTCATCGATCCACTTGGAAAGAATCTTCCAGGAATCTGAAAGTTAATGAACTAATACTGCTTAAACTGACGACTAACTGGTGAAAATTCAAAAAGACCCAATCTGGAATCCATATTTGCTGTAAAGATATGTCATCAAAGAATGCAACAACATACATGCAAAGACTA
>QFDD01005443.1:0-10266 GCA_006871305.1 Vachellia collinsii | reverse complement strand
GAAATTTGGCGACCGTGGGTGCATCGTATTTCTTGTTTGGGAAGGCTTCTACCCACCTAGATAGGTAGTCTATAGGAGGAGAATATAAGTATATTCATGGGAAGGTGGAAAAGGTCCCATAAAATCTATCCCCAAGGCATCAAAAACCTCACAAAAAAGGATGGGCTGTTGTGGCATTTCATGTCTACGGCTCACGCCCCCAAATCCTCTTGTGCTTTACTTGCCTTTATGTGCCACTCTTGCTGCTCTATTGTAATCCTCTTGTGCTTTTTCTTCAAGTTTAGGTTCATGGATTTCATCTTGTATGGTTCCCCCCATTGGAATTGTTCTCTTCAACATGAGCTCCTCCTCCTTGGAGCTTTTAGATTTCACCAATTTGATCAGGGAGAGTGGAGGGCTAGTCATTGGTTGACTAGATTCAACATTTACATTACTCTCATCCTCAAAGGGAACTGTCCACCCACTTCTTAGGGTGATAGCATTGAGGGATTTGGGGTTTATCACAGTTTTAGATGGAATACTACCCCCCATCTTAGCTTACATGTTGGTGACAATGTTAAAGAGCTGGGTCAAGTGGTTTGTTATCTTATCATTCTTCAATGTGAGTGCTTCCATCTTTTTGCTGACATCAGAGTTATCCTTTTGCATCACTTGCAAAATTGTAGTGATGGAGGCAAATCTATCATCACTTTCCTTTTGGCGCCCATCAATATTGGTCATCTATGCTTCCATGCTTTTCAGAAGTTGAGAAGTGTCATCCACTCTAGGTGATTGTTTATGAACCATGTTCTTGCTCGATGTGGGAATTGCAGCTTGAGAATGACCTTGGTAGCCACTCGATGAATCATCGGCGTGATGAAATTGACTTCGTTGCCCACTTGGGAATTGATTGGGTCTATTGGTTCCCCCACCCCCTTGAAGTTAGGATGATCCCTCCACCCTTGGTTGTAGGTGTTAGAGTAGTGGTCTGTTTGTGAATGCTGCCCATCTCTTCCTTGGAATAAAGCATTAACATCCTTCACAGGCCTTGGGCAATTCTGAGTGAGGTGCATAGGAGAATCACAGTCTCTGCAAGTGGAAGCTACCATAGCAAGGGATTGAGGTTTTGTGGGTCGCAAGCTTTCAACCGTGCTTGTAACTCTTGACATATCTTGAGCAAGCTTCACCAAAAGAAGATCTTTGTCAGCCTTGTGATCTCTGAGGTTTCTAGGGCTTGCATGTTGTCAGTTCAAAGCAAAATTCCTAATCAATTCCCATGCAACCCTAGGCTCCATATTCTCTACCGAACCATTAGCAACGGCGTCCAAAACTTGAGCATCATAGGTTAAGAGTCCATTGTAGAAATACTGGACTAAATGTTCCTCTAGGATTTTATTGTTGGGGCATGTAGTGAGCATCTCTTGGAATCAACTCCAATACTCCAACAACGATTCATATGCCTCTTGCTTTGCATTCAAAATTTCCTTGCGGGTAGCTGAAATCTTAGTGGATGGGAAGTACTTGTCTAAAAAGGCTTTCTTCATGATGGTCCATGATTCGTAAGCATTGTCAATGTAGAGTGGTAGATTCATGTACAATTCCTTAACCTTCCCTTCTAGAGAGTGTTGAAACACCTTCCACATCACATCATCAATATTGGCTTAGGTAGTGAGTGTATCAATTGACCCTTTATTTCAAACCCTTTGTTCATTGGGTTTCTATGATTGTGATTGCAATCTATTGAGTACATGAGTATTATTCATCCTTTTACATTCTGAGTGGTATTTAACAATGTTTTAAGAAATGTTCATTAACTTGGATTCAAGTGAACTGCATTAATTTAATCATTGGATCTAAGTGATTGCTTAAGGTTCCTCAATTTGGCTCAGAAGGATTAATCTCCCAAGTTACCGTTATAGCAAGGAAAGCGAGCTCCCATCACTGAGAGTCTGTTTCTCATACATTCCCTTTAATCCAAAGCACACTTTCAATTATCAAAAAGACAAAAAAAATATTTTACTACGCACATTCCTTTGTTTTGCATCACAGCTTTCATTTATTGAATCAAAAACCCCCTTTTCACCCAAGTTTAGCATGTTTTCAATAACCAATTTAGACTAGGATAGCCAATAAACCACTCCACAAGAAGAATGATTGGTTGCCCATGATACTACATTATTATGGGTGCAATCATTTTGTATCGAACCGGAAGACGACAAAACCATGTTAGATCAATGGCGTCGTTGCCGAGGATCCAAGTAATTAGTTCCCTAGTAATTGGTTATTATCACCATTGTTGACTTGGATCGATTCTCATTGAGCTTTAGACTTAGCTTTCAGCTTTTGACAGTGGATAGCATACAAAATTTTAAAGAAATACAAACAAACATTCTGGTTTTCTTTGATACTTTTGCATCTGCATCTTTGCATAGCATCTTGCATTTATTCTTACCTGATCCCAAGTACTTGGGCAATTGTTGCAAGGTTTTAAATTGTTTATGCATAGCTATTATCATTTGGCCAAGTAACATGGTGAGTTTTGAATTTGTTTGTGGGAAGCAGCTCCAGTACCACTGTAAGTCGCGACATCCTATAATTCTAGTCGTGACCTACAACATTTTCCTCTCTAAGGATTGCTCTAGGTACATTTTTAGTCACGACCTGTCACATTTAAGTCATGACCTGAGTGCTATGTTTCAACCAAAAATTTTCTAAGTTTTCATTCTTGCTTCTCAAGTGCCCTCGGTACTCTTTTAGTCATGACCTACTATATCTAAGTCATGGCTTGAGTGAACTCTGTCACCAAAAATCATTCTAACTGTCTAGGATTGCATTCATCTTGCCTTTGCACATACTTATGAGAGTGTAAAGCACTTTCTACACCTCAAAGTCACTGAGCACTATTAGAATTCACTAAGTTTGCATTTAGCTTGATTCAAATACTTGGTACATATCAATTTTGGCTGTAATTTTCTTAGAATTTTAATTGTGCATAATTTTCAAAGTGCTTGTATGCGAAGAGGGCATAGAGGTAGAAGAGGGAGAGAAACAGAACACCCCAATACACCCACTCTGCATAACCTTCCCCATTCATCTAGTGAGAGTGAGGAAGTAGAAAAAGAAATCATAGCTGAAATACCCGCACCCATTGGTCTTGGGAATCATCATAGAAATCATAATAGACCTAATAATGGGAATGGTCATGAAGACCAAGGAGAGAATAATGGACACAATAGAGTTAATGACCAACCTAAGGGTAGGACAATTAAAGAGTTAATGCAATCTGATGGTAATTTTGATCCTAGGTCGGGTATTTTTCTTGCTTTTAATGCTGACTTTGAAATACAGGGTCAATTGATACACATAATTAGCCTGTAGGAGCTAATATTGATGACATGATGTGGAAGGTGTTTCATCTCTCTCTGGAAGGGGAGGCTAAAGAATGGTACATGAATTTGCCACTCTATGTCTACAATGCTTACGAATCGTGGGCCAGCTTGAAGAAAGCCTTCTTGGACAAGTACTTTCGATCCACCAAGATTTTAGCTGCCCGTAAAGAGGTATCGGCTGCAAAGCAGGAGGTGTATGAATCATTTTTTGAGTACTGGAGTCTGTTCCAAGAAATGCTCACTAGATGCCCCAATCATCAAATCCTAGAGGAGCATTTAGTCTAGTATTTCTACAATGGACTTCTAACTTATGATGCCCAAGTTTTGGACGTTGCTGCTAATGGTTCAGTAGAGAATATGGAACCTAGGGCTGCATGGGAATTGATCAGGACTTTTGTTTTGAATTGACAACATGCAAGCCCTAGGGACCTTAGAGATAATAAGGCTGACAAAGACCCTCTTTTGGTGAAGCTTGCTCAAGATATGTCAAGACTTACAAGCATGGTTGAGAGTTTGTGACCCACGAAAACTCAATCCCTTCCTATGGTAGCTTCCACTTGAAATGATTGCTATTCTCCTATGCACCTCACTCAGAATTGCCCAGGGCCTGTAGAGGATGTTAATGCTCTATTCCAAGGAAGGGATGTGCAATATTCACAGAGAGACCCCTACTTTAACACCTATAACCAAGGGTGGAGGGATCATCCTAACTTCAAGTGGGGTGGAGGAACAAATAGACCCCCTCAATTCTGAGGTGGACAAGGGACTCAGTTTCATCAAATTGGTGCCTCATCAAGTGGCTACCAAGGTCATTCTCAAGCTGGAATGCCCACATCAAGTAACAATATGGTTCATCAACAGCTACCTAGAATGAACAAGACTTCTCAACTATTGAAAAGCATGGCCGTCCAAATGACCAATATTGAAGGCTGTTTAAAGGAAAGTGATGTCATATTTGTTTCTATCACTACAATTTTTCAAGGGATGCAAAAGGATAATTTGGATGTCAGTAAGAAGATGGAAGCACTTACATTGAAAAATGGTGAGATCACAAGTCACCTAACCCAGCTCTCTAAAACCATCACCGACATGCAAGCTAAGATGGGGAGTAGTATTCCCTCTAACACAGTGATAAATCCCAAATCCCTTAATGCTATCACCCTGAAAAGTGGAAAGACAATTCACTTTGAGGACGAAAGGAGCGTGAATGCTGAATCTCACTGATCAATGACTAGCCCTCCACTCTCCCCGATCAGATAAGGGAAATATGAAAGCTCCAAGGAAGAGGAGCTCATGCTGAAGAGAAAAATGCAAGAGGAGAGAATCATTCAAGATGAAATCCACATGCATGAACCTGAATTTGAAGAAAAACCATAAGAGGATGACAGCACAGCAGCAAGAGCAACATATAAAGGCAAGCAAAGGGAAGAGAATGCGGAGTTTAGCAAACAGGAAGCCTCAATGCCTGCAGGTAAGGAGGTAACTTCTAAGGAACTTCCTTTCTCTAAAGCTTTCTTTTCATTTAAAAAGAAATATGACTTTGAGTTTGCAACCGAACCTATAACTTGTTTAACAAACTTGAAATCAATGTGCCCATGGTTCAGTTCCTAAAAGGGAATCCTAAATATGTTAAGCTGCTCAAAGAAATATGTGATGACAAACAGAGATTTAGGCCTTTAGAATGAATCCAAGTCAGTGTCAATGTGTCATCCCTCTTTAAGGCAGAATTACCGGTGAAATGCCAAGACCCAGGATCCTACACCATCCCATGCACCATAGGAAAAGTTTACATAAAGGGGGAGTTGTTGGATATAGGGGCTGCAATTAATGTCATAACCTGGTCAGTTTATTCAGCCTTAGGTATCAATAGTTTCAAGGTCACCAGAGTAGTACTTCAATTAGCAGATCGGTCCATTAGGTACCCCAAGGGAATCATAGATGATATCCTAGTTTAGGTTAAGGACCTAGTATTCCCTGTTGACTTCTATGTGTTGGACATGTCTAACAAGCTAGTTAATGAGAGCACCCTTATCTTAGGTAGACCCTTCCTTCAAACCTCTAAGACCATTATAAGCATGGAACATAGCTGTATCACAATGGAGGTAGGAGATCACATGGTCACATTCAACATGAATGAAGCCACTCTGTATCCTTTTGATAATGCTTCTTTCATGGGTTTAAATGCCATTGATTTAGCTATTGAGGAAGTTCAGGATGAACATGAAATGAATATGCATGATGTTTGTCATATGAGTTCACCTAAACTACTTGTAACTTCTTCTGAACCTCTTGAGTTTTCAAAGCATGATTTATCATTGAATGCATATGATGCATATTTTGACTCCCTGCCTTCTATTTATTCATTTTCCAATCCTTGTGGACATGGCATGTCATGTGTTAATCCTCTTGAAATTGACAACATGCTTTCCGTATCTCAAGAATTTTCTTTTCCTCTTGATTTTGAATCATTTCCTGCATGTGCAAATGACATTACTTGTAGTAAGGATATTCCAATTGGTTCTGCAGGGTGTCTAGGTGATGAACAGGAAATAATGAAGCTAAACTAGAAAACACAAGCACCACCTACCAAGACATCTCGGTACACTTTGGGTAGTGACCTGTAGGACAACAAGTCGTAACATATGAATCCACCTGTTAAGAACACCTCTCAGTACACCTTGAGTCATGACATGGAGAGCAAAAGTCGCGACCTGGGAGCCCTGGAGCAGCATCTTAGCATTAAACCATTTTTCCACTTCTATTCCTACGTACTCTAAAATTACACCTCATACTTTACATTTCTTAAATGAACTAATATCCAGTGATGATGCAGGTGTGAAGACACAATATGCTGTGAAAGTCATTTTGTTGAATCAACACAGGTCGAACAAGTGCATACGTCAAGAGTCTCCAAAGGGAAGTGTCTCAAACTCCACTGATGGGTTGAAACTGATTCCCTCTATTGTCCAACCCTGAAATATGCCTACTTGAGCGCTGGAGATAATTGCCTGTTATAATTTTGAGTTATTTATCTAATAGTGAAGAGGCTAGTTTGCTAACCGTCTTAAGTAAAAACTAGAGAGGCTTTGGGGTGGCAACTGTCTGACATAAAGGGGTTGGATCCCACTGTGTGTACTCATAAGATTTTATTGACTGAGGACTCCAAACCTGTTAAGTAAAGCCAATGAAGTTTAAACCTTCTAATCTCTGATATGGTTAGGAAGGAGGTTGGCAAACTTTTGAGAGCCAGCATTATTTATGCCATATTTGACAGTGAGTGGGTCTCTCTGGTACAAGTCATGCTATAGAAGAGTGGAATCACAGTTGTGAAAAATGAGAATAATGAGCTCATTCCCACTTGGGTACAAAACTCTTGGCGAGTTTGTATAGACTACAGGAAATTGAATGATGCCACTAGAAAATACAACTTTCCCTTTTCATTTATTAATCAAATTCTTGAGAGGTTAGCGGGGAAAAGCCATTATTGTTTCTTAGATGGGTATTCGGGGTACTTTTGGATTCCTATAGACCCTAGAGATCAAGACAAAACCACCTTCACTTGCCCGTTCGGTACCTATGCCTATAAGAGAATGCCATTCGGTCTTTGTAATGCCCCTCGCACTTTCCAAAGATGCATGCTATCTATATTTGTAGAATTTATTTAAAATGCATGGATGTGTTTATGGATGATTTTACTGTATATGGCAACTCTTTTGATGAATGTTTGCAAAGTCTTGACAAGGTCCTAACATAGTGTATTGAGAAAAAGTTGGTTTTGAACTATGAAAAATGCCACTTTATGGTTGATCATGGCATCATGTTAGGGACTTGATCTCTCAAAAAGGAATAGAGGTAGATAAAGTGAAAATTCTGGTGATATCTTCCCTGCCTTACCCCACCAACTTCCTTGGACATGTGGGGTTCTACAGGAGGTTCATCAAGGACTTTTATAAAATTTCTCTACCTCTATCCAAGTTATTACAAAAAGATGCTAATTTCTACTTTGATTCTGCTTATGAGCATGCATTCAATGAGTTGAAGAGTAGATTGATTTCACCTCCTATTTTGACCTCACCCAATTAGGAATTGCCCTTTGAAATTTCATTTGAAGCTTCTAATTTAAGTGTGGGGGCAATGCAGGGTCAGAAGGATGGTACTGTTTCTAAAGTAATATCATGCACCTCTAAAACTCTTAATGCTGCTCAAAAAAACTATATGACCACTGAAAAGGAATTGTTTGCGATTGTGTTTGCACTTGATAAATTTAGGCAATATCTCATAAATTCCAAAGAGGTTGTGTATACAAATCATGCTGCCATCAAATACCTAATCCACAAGAAGAAGCATGGGCTATATTGGAGGCTTGCCACAATACCGTTTGTGGGGGTCACTTTGGAGCAAAGAAAACAGCTAGTAAAATTTTGGACGCCGGTCTCTATTGGCCAACCCTTTTCAAGGACTCCTTTACCTATTGCAAGGCATGTGATACATGCCAACGATTTTGGGGGGGGTGAGCACACGAGATGCCGCAACAGCCCATCCTTTTCTATGAGGTTTTCGATGCCTGGGGGATAGACTTTATGGGTCCTTTTCCACCTTCTCACGGCTACACTTATATTCTCCTTTAAGTAGACTACTTGTCTAGGTGGGTAGAAGCCATCCCAACGTGTAAAGATGATGCACCTACGGTTGTCAAGTTTCTAAAGTCTACTATCTTCAGTAAGTTTGGTGTAACCAAAGGTCTTGATTAGCGATTAGGGCATTCATTTCTGCAACAAGCTTCTCAATAACTTGTTGGCAAAATATGGAGTGACCCATAAAGTATCAACCCTCTATCACCCACAAACCAATGGTTTAGCAGAAGTATCCAATAGAGAGATAAAGCACATTTTGGAACGAATTGTTAAGCCCTCCAATAAGGACTAGAGTTTGAGATTTGACGACAATTTGTGGGCCTCTCACTCCATTTAAGACTCCGATCGGTATGTCACATTATAGGATCATCTTTGGTAAGTCCTGTCACATTCCGATTGAGCTTGAGCATAGGTCCTACTAGGCTATTAAGAGTTGTAATGCTGACTTGGAGGAGGCCAGAATGAATTGCCTTCTCCAGATTCAAGAGCTAGAAGAACTATGGCTAGATGCTTATTAAAGCTTAGATATATAGAAAAAGAAAGTCACGCTCATCCACGACTCCAACATTCTAAGAAAGCATTTCCATGAGGGAGACTGAGTGTTAAGGTACTAGGCCCGTTTCAAATTCAAAAAGGGAAAATTCAAGACAAGCTAGGATGGGCCCTACACAGTGGTTAAGGCACATGATTTTGGAATGATAGAGCTAAAGGAAGAGGCCTTGGGCAAGATCTTTCCATGCAATGGTCATCTCCTCAAGCTCTATTCAGAATCGGTTGAGCCAGCTTGACACCATGTTGTTCTTTTCCTTTCTCTTTTACTTTTCACATGTTTTCCATCTTTGTCGCATTATTTTACATGTGATCGTGCTTGAGTATTAAAAGGGACGTACCAGTACAGTAGAATTTATTTTCTGTTGTTTGTGTTTTGTTTAATAAACTCCCCATGTTTTTTTTTGTTTAGCCTATTGTATGCTCCCACCAGCACACACTCAATTGCATTATTTTGTTTACACATCAAGGCACTCCGTGCCTGGCATGTGAATGTGAGCAGTATAGAGAGCATTGCATTGAGTAGTGTGTGTGCCCAAAAAATGACATTGGGCGCGACAGGCCCAATCAGCGCCTGACAGCCCAGCTGGCTACACTGGTCCAAGACAAGGCCCAGCAACTATCCCCGCGACCAAGACTTGCCAAACAGCCTACGCCTGCGACCAGCGTCAGCGACCGCTTACCCAGCGACACCAACGTTCGTCCGCGGTCCATGCCCCCGAGGATGTAGGACCAGACTGTTGTGATCCACAGATTTAGTACCCTCACTGCCTAGGTTCCCGGAGCCACGTTGTAACTACCCAACGGCTAGGCGACTACGGAATACATTATTTATTCTGATTAGTCTGTAACTGAGAGGAGACTTCTTTCTTCTCTCTGAACAAAAAAGCATTGTAATCCACTCTGAGACTCAATAGACAATGACAGGCTAAGCCGTTTGAATCCTCTGTTCACTTTGTTCCATCCCTGAGTTTGGTCCCGTGCTTCATTTCTCGGCCACACGCTGTTGGTTACCCGAACCTTCCTCTGAACTCCGGTTCACCTAAAATCCGCACAAACATAGTGTATGAAGAAGAAGTAAGTAGCGGAAGGTTCCCGTACCTCGCTGACTTACCATACCTTATTCCTAACCTTCTATTTCTTGAATTTGACTTTGTGTATTGAATTTCATAGATCTTGTGTTGGTTTGTTAGGAATATTGGGTAAGTTAAGTAGTTTAGGAGATTTGCTAGGGGTACTCATCAGGGCTGAATAGGCAAAATAGCCTCAATACCATTTTAGTTGTGACCTATTCAATTTTGGTCGTGATGTTATATTCTGGGCACTTCTCTTTCCCCTCTTGTATGTCACAACTTATGGTATATGTAGTCGCAACATGGGGCCATTTAGGTCATGACATATAGCAAGTTAAGTCATGACCTAAGTCCCTTGTATCAAAAGCCCTAGGTCATTTATATCAGAAATCCTCATGACTTTTCATTCTTTCTCAGCAGTAGCATGACCATTCCTCTCCTCTTCCCCCTCAAACCTTGCACTCCTTCCATTCCCTTCAGTTATAACCATTCCAAGCCAAGAGTTGCCCCCCTCCACTCCTCTCTTCCTCTCTATAAATACCACCCCCTCCCCATTGCATTACCAAGATTTCAAGCGTCGGTTCTCTCCTTGCCTTGCTTTTCCTTCACTTTGTTGCAGTAGTTTCTTCTTCCTCTCTCTCT
>QFDD01005435.1:0-10755 GCA_006871305.1 Vachellia collinsii | reverse complement strand
GAGTCATTTCATTTTAATCCTATCCATCATCAGCTCATCACTTCTTCCTTCCCTGCTTGATTGCCTTTATTGACCTTCCAATGAAACCTCCCCTCTAATCCGTCTCCTCTAGCTTGTTTGGAATTAGCTTTAAGAAAGTGATTATACGTAATCCAAGGTAAGTATGTAAGATGAATTTTGTTTCGATTTAGGTGAAAGTGATTCTGTGAGGGGTCAGCCACTGCACATGGAGGTGGTCAGTTCTCGATGGGCTGAGCATCATCCTGCTATGGCACTCCGACTGTCTTCACTAGCTGCTTCTGCGAGTGAAAGAAGAAATGGATTCACCACTCCCCCCTACCTTCATGTTTTTTTCTAAGATAAATTACCTACGCTGTGAACTTTAAAACTAAAACTAGAATTCTACTACTGCCATATTTCTTTTTTCGCCTTCTTCAACCCAAAAGCATTTATCATTCATCTAAGATAAATCTTAAAAAAAGCATTTTCTTTGACCATCTAAGATGAATCTAAAAAGAGGACCCCTGTGCGATTATCTTCACGGCTTTTCCTCTAAAAAGTAATCGGTTCTCCAAAATGAAAGCTTGCATTTTTAGTATTCTCAATATAATATAATATTCTGGAGAAAAAAAAGGGACTAAAGTGAAAAGGGGAAAAGTATGGGAGGGTGTAATTGGCATTTCCCCTCCCACATTATTTTAATACCCCTCGGTGCATCCATTCTCACTGTTCCTCGTATGATTCTTCCATAGGCTAGATGCGAGCGACGCGAGAGAGGGAAAGCGAGCGCGTGAGCGGAGCTGATTTCTACTGATTGGAAAACGTTTTCGCTGAGATAAGTCAGGATTTGGATTCGGGTGAGTCTCCTAAACATTCCTCTACCTTCAGATTTTTCTATCGTTGTAATTTTGGGTTATAAGGGTTGATTCAAGGTAGAGAAAAAAAATAAGATTTTTACCGATTAAATCGAGTTATAAGCAAGATTAGAGGGTTGTTTATTGTTATGGAGCACTGGAAGGGGAGTTTTCCGGCGAGATTTTGAGGTAGGAGCGCATGACTGTTCATGTGAACAGTAATGTGAACAGCAATGCGTTCTCTGCTTCCGTTTGTGAAAGTGATGCACTGTTCATGTGCACTATTCATACGTACTGTTCATGCGCACTATTCATGTACACTTCATGGATGATATCAACAACATTTCAGTATCCATGTGATAACAAAAAGTTACATATTTGCAAAATGAGAAATGAAAATTGCCATTTCACCTTTAAATATTGTTTTTTTTGTCATTGCCAACACAAATTTTATATTACTTACATATGTATCAACTATATACAGACAACACTAATAAACAATATTGACAACACTATCAAGGATATTGACAACTTCACGGATGTCATCGACAACACTTCAGATTTGTTGTCACATTGATCTCTAATGAACTTAAAAATGGATACTGAAATGTTGTCGGTGTCATCCGTGAAGTTGTCAATATCCTTAACAGTGTTGTCAATACTGTTTATTAGTTCATTCGAATGCATTATTACGTGTTGTCATTACTGATGTTATAGTTGTCAATATCATATTCATAGTTGTTAATGAATGAAATAACAACATTAGGGGCATAAATTTAGGTGTTGTCAATAGCTTGTATAAACTTATTAATAACATACATAGGTTTGCCAATGGCTAATAAACAGTTGTCAATACGTAAATAAGTGGAAGTACATTTGAATGTATTTTTAAGTTCATTCGAATGACTTCTTAAAGATTTTAGTGCTCATCTTCAAGCTTCATTTGAATATGTTGAGAATGAAGTTTTTATTCAAATGCATTTTTAAGTTCATTCGAATGCATTATTATGTGTTGTCATTACTGATGTTATAGTTGTTAATACCATATTCATAGTTGTTAATGAACGAAACAACAGCATCAAGGGCATAAATTCATATGGGAGAAATGATCGAGAAAGCTTTACAGCAACAACAATTCCAGCAACCTTTAATGGCAAACCAGCGAATGGTGAGAAATCAGTGAATGACTGAAAAGGTCACACGAAAACCAGTGACAGACGCCAGAGGGAAGAAGAGGAAAACGCTCACTGTGTCACTCTACTTAAGCCTTGAAACAATGAGCGAAGAAGGGAAGTGAGAGAAAAACGAATAGAGCAATTAATTTAAAGGCATTTTCGTTATTTCTCATAAAAAGCAAAAACCTCAATTGCTGCCAAGCAGCAATCTGTCCTTTACCAAGTTTGTAGCAGCTATTTGGGTTTCCCTATTTCAAATGTAATTTTCTTGTCATTTTCTCTAAAAGAAGTTGGGCTAATAATATACCTTTTTTCTATAGTAATACTAAGCATGCATAAGCTTTGATCCCTATATATTGCTATACTGCAACTAAAAATAAAAGAAAAATATTAAATAAATCAAGTTTAAATAATTAAAATTAAAATCAGCACTACACCTACCTTTTAATTTTTCTATTTAAATATAGATGGGCATTATGATCTTTTAACAACATTTTGAATTTTCTAATAAGGCCTCTTGGCCTGATTTGGGATTCGATAAATATATAGTTTTAAATATAGAATTTACCATTTCAATTAATTTATTGGGATTCTCCTTAAAATTTAACAACTTTTTGATTTTACACATTTTATATACAATTTTACCATATGAGAATAAAGTCTGTACAATAATAAATTAATGATAAAATTGTACATTCATATAAGAAAAATTTAATGATGTGACTATAAATAGGACAAAAAATTTTATATTTCTTCCTTTTCCTTATGAATACCACTAGATAAGTAAAATACAGTTAGAAATTTATATACATATATAGACACATCAAAATAAAATTTACAATTTTAAAATACTAATGTTATAATATTAAACATATATACATGCAATTACTTCATAAATGTTGTCAATATAAATAAGGCTTCCAAAATGATGACAAATTTTAGGATTAAATAAAAAACAAAAAGAAACGCGTCCATGGGAGAGGGAAATTGCGCTGGAAAGCGCGAGGCAACATAAATGGTGTATGAAGGGCTGACGCTTTTTATTTTTGAAAGTCGTCAATATTTATATTATCAAAGGAGGCAGTGGCATAAGGCAGGCTAGGGAGAAACACACTTGAAACAAGGTAAAATTTTATCTGTTAATACTAATTTTAAATGAAATTTCAGTTTGGTTACTTAATTTTGACTAAAATTATCTTTTTAGGTTTTTAAATCCAATCCTATCAGTCTCAATTTATTAATTTTTAATAATTATGGTTATTTTGAAATTTAAACTTAATGCGTTAATAATTAAAAATGTTTGACAACATTTATAATTTTGACATATCACCAATTTTTTTGTTAGCAATGTTGAAGTTAAAGGATTGGAAAGATGCCCTACAGGGATCAAAATTAAATTTTGTGTAATGTTTTTTTTGTTCGGACTAAAGTTTATTTTTATTAAGCACATGTATTCTCTTATTTAAAAAATTTTTGTGCAAGAAACTATTGGCACTAAAAATATATCGGCACCTTTCACTCTATGAATTTGAATATTAATTCACTATGTTGTGATGAAATAACCCATTTTACTACATCTTTCAAGTATACAACATGGGTTCTGGCACTACAATGTTGTTGGATTCTCATGTGGATCCCAATGAATCATCCTTGCCATGGAGATAAATCTTTGCCTGCTAGGCAACATGGTAGCAAAGTTACAAACTTTGCTTTGGTCAGACATGTGTATTTCTATTACTATGAAATTTGTTAATGAAGTAGTTATTGGTGAGATTACTAGTGCGCTTCGTTGTTTTTGCTATACATACATTTTCACAAAGAAATTGCCCGAGGTTAATTATTGTATAAGTTTTTTCACAAGAACTATGATGATCATTATGATAGAAAGTGTGCCAATTAAATAGAATGGATTCAAAACAATGTTACTGCAATAATCGGGATTATAATTATCCCGTTTAAACCTATTATAAATAATATTTAAATAGTCAAAAAAAGTTTACTGTCAGTTGTCAAGTTGCAAATATCTAGTTGACTAAAGTTGCATTTGAAGAGAAAGAAACCAACCAGAAGCGAGCAGACAAAGAAACTAACGCCAAAACGTGGCCATCATAAAGCAATCATAACCATTATTGATTCTTCAGAAATGAATGTTAACCATTCACGTGTACAAAACTCTAGCATGCTTGTCTTTGCTTTCCGTCTTCCTCTGATCTTCCTTGATCTTTCTTCTTCTTTTTCGAGGTTGTTCCTTTCTTCTTTTGTATACAAAAGGATTTTTTTTTCCGCAAAACATTTGATATCATGAACCTACCCCACTTTTTATTTAGAAAATTTATCAGGGTTCAGATTAATTTGGATCAAGTTGGATAAGATCACAAAAGCAGTAAAGTTTTACCACCATATATTTGAACACTATTTCATTCCCAAATGCTTAAAATCGAGACCTTGGATGAACTATAGTACTCTTATTACCAAGTGCTTGGTGGTAAAACACCTTCAATACACCAATTTTTATCCTTCAAGGTCATCGCTGTCTTCGGCTATTGAAGTGTTTAATAGCATGTCAATATATACAGGGGCTGAGATTCTAACCTCCTATCATTGTTAAAGTTAAATGGTAAATATTTTTACAATGCAAAATTACTAACACTTTGTATTGATAATACAATTTCAACTCGTGTAAACCGGTTATGAACACATAAAAGTTTCATCATTTTTATTCACTTCAATCTAAGCATGTGAGAAACAGAGCACAATTCAAAACCCTAACTCATACATAATCGAACAACTTAAATTATAAAGACAGTGATCAAGTTCTGCATAGAACAATCTTTATATATCCAAAGATCTAACTCAATCAAATTTCGGAGAACAATATAAACTTCCCATATTATAGGGTGAAAATGAAATGGAAGTAGTGATGAGAATACGAGCCGTGGGCTGGCCTACCTCAACCCATGAGACAGGCTGAAAAAGCCTGCCCCTCAACAGTTGCTATTCTAGCAGCTCGAGCCCATCTTGCTCGCCAACCAGCCAAAAAAATAATTTATAAAAATAAAATACAATTAAATTTTTTTCACAATACAATATTATTTTATTTTAACCCAGAAAATAATATTATCTCACTACATCTTCTTATAATTTAAAAATATATAAATATTAATGTTTTATTGTAATTTTAAATATAGTATTATAGATAGTTGACTTGAAAAAATAAAATTTTTTATGCAACTTTTGAATATATTAGGTGTTGTTTATCCTAAAAAATAGAATTTAGTGTTCTTTTATTCGTTGTAAAAAATATTGAGATAAAAAAATGTAAAAAACATATAACATATTATTTAGAAAATTATTTTTTAAAAAACAGGTTAGGCATAACCTGGGTGTTAGACGGCCCTAAACCCCCTAAATTGGCCATAATGGCGGGCTAGCGGGTTTACCATTACTAGATGGAAGTTGTAAATCTGCAGATTTACACATATGATAAAGAAAAGATGTCTCCACTAGAGTATGAGAGATGATCAATGAAGGAGATGATACTGGATGATGGAAATGATGAAGAGGGAAAAGAATTGAGATTTCTATCTTCTCCTTCTTTCAAATTAACAAAGGGTAAGGGGGTAATTTCCCTCATACAAATGATATATTTCAAGTATCATGAGCAAAGACATTTAAAATTGTAAAATGACAAATGGGGGTTTCGAATTTCCATAATCGCAAATCAAGAAACTTGACCAAATAGGGATTTCAAGATGTTAGGGAAAAGATGACATTGTCCTGAGCTAAGCTGAAAATGAGGAATTCATTCCAATGAGTCATATGATTCATTTAAATGAGCTTCCAAAACCAATCTCTCCGCTGTTATCATTTTCTACTCTATTTTTGTCATTCTCTATTTTGTTTTTGTCAATAGAGTTCATTCTAATGAGCGTTCAAAAATTTCAATACTCATCTCGAAGGTTTATTTTAATATTCAGAAAATGAGAACTTCATTCGAATGAGTCATAGAGTCCACTCGAATGAGTTTTCAAAACCAATTTCCACTGTTGTTATTCCCTACTCCATTTTTATCATTCCTTATTCTGTTTTTGTCATTCCCTCCAATTTTGAAAGCTCGTTCGAATGAACTCTTTAACTCATTCAAATAAAGTCATCTTCTTTTGGATATTCAAATGAACATTCGAGATTGGTATTGAAATTTTTGAAAACTCATTCAAATGAACTCTGTGACTTATTCAAATAAACTCTATTGACAAAAACAAAATAGAGAATGATAAAAATGAAGTAGGAAATGACAACAATAGGAAGATTGGTTTTGGAAACTCTTTCGAATCAACTATAAATTCATTTAAATGAAGTTCTCATTTTCAATTTAACCCTTTAACATTTTAAAATTTCTATTTGATCCAACATCTTAATTTAGAATTATGAAAATTTGAAATTCTGATTTATCCTTTTATAATTTTAAAGGTATTTTTCTGAAATTCTCCCTTAGGATTTGGAGTGATTTTTTTTCCCTCATGTAATTTCTAAAAAGAAAAAAGATATAATCATATCATGTCTTGCCTTTTCATTTTCATTTTTTTCTTTTGACTTTTCTGTTCTCTTTCTTCCCAAAAAGCCATTATTCCCGGGGGGTGGGGGCGAGTCTTTTTATAGACACGTCGATGGAATAATGATTCAATTCCTCACTGCTCTATGGAGAAGGGGAAAGCGGATCTTGCAGCTCGCTCTATTAAGCAATAAGCAATAATTATAATTCAAAGGTTAGGGTTTTCGTTTCAATGTTTTGAAGCTTTTCAGTATCTCTTTCAGCGATCGATCGTCTCTTCAATATTATCACATACAAACCCTAAGAGTTACAGAGTGCTATGGAAGAAGAAGACTTCCAAAGTGCCAATGAAGACTTCGAAAGTGATATAGAAGACGACTTGGATGAAGCATTGAAACGACGACGTAGAGGAGCATTCTTTTGGCGTTCACCATCGGAAAGGTAAGCTATCTAGCTAGGCTGTAACAGGTAAGAGAGGAAAGAGAAAAACATAAAAATAAATAAATAAATATTTTCATTGTTTTTAAACCCCCAAAGTAGTTTTTAGTAATATCTTTTTCTAAATAAATAAATATTCTCATTTCCATGTTTTTTTTAATCCTAAACATTTAGATCCAAACATTTTTTTTTTTTATACAATAGATCCAAACATTTTGAAGTTAAACTATTATGGACAAAACCTGTTTTTGAGTTAAACATAGGAGCTTTGAATTTCGAACCATTCTTCTTTTCTTTTCAATGGAAGTAATTTTTTTCTAAAGTGATTTTAGTAAATATGAAATAGTAGTTTTATCTCGATTTATATAAAAATATTTTTTTAATAAAATTTCTATCGTATTTGGTGTGGACTTAGCCCATGCTAGCAGTGGTAGAACTACGACAGAGTAGGACCGTCGTGTTTGGTTTAGTATTTATATCTTTAGCACATGAAAGCCTTTTAGAGAGGTTAAATAAAAAGGATTTTTACACTAATTCTAACCCTACCATAATTTTTTTAGAGTTATGATATAAATTTACCTTAAATACTTTCACTTAAATACAATGTTGACTTGAAAGTTGTGTTGAGACTCAATTTCTTCCCAGTAGTTTTCAAATCGTTGTAATTTCACATAACCGTTATCTAAGTTAAATTGATCGTTGACCAAATATATTGAGTTAATAAATCCATGTGTCATCAAATATATTGAGTTAATAAATCCATGTGTCTTCAAGTCATTTTTGTTAAAGTACCTCTTAGATTTTCTCTTTATTGCATGAGATGCTTTCACCTTTTTTATTATCTCCAATTCTTTTAATGGGATGTATTTTTTTAATTCATTTTCCTAATTTGCAAATCAAACTTGGAAGAAAAATAAAGTGGATAACACATGGATATGTCATATCAGCATATTTTGTTAACTAATAGGTAACTTTAACATTGATAACAACCAGAAGAAATTGTTACGATTTGAAAAGTTTTGGGACAATATTGTTTTTGGGTAAAAATTTTCAAAGGAACATTGATTTTGAGCCAAAACTTACAATGTATATTTGCATCTTTACCCCTTTTTTAACACTAGTTGCATTTAATCGGTGTAGTAAATGGTATTGGAAACAAAAACTCATTTTCACTTTCTACCGATGTTGTATCTTATTAATGACACAATCAGGCTAGAGAGTTAATTTTTTTGTATCGGAACCGTTATAGAAAATAGCTTTTGGAGCCTTTTTGATTCAATCCCATTGCATGTATGTAATGGTAATTATGACGGTTTTTTCAAGCAAATGCTATGAACAGTATTTTTTTAGTTAGGTACTACAACGTTTGAAAATATTTAGGTAAATGTTACAGTCAAATTCATTTTTCAGGTGAACGAGTTTAAATTTGTACTAAACTTGTTCACCTGAAGTGCGAGTTTAATTAGTACAAATTCCCTAAGGAATCTTTTTTTTTATTAAAATACATTAATGGATTTGGAAAAAAATAACCTAAAAAGTATAACCATATACAAAAATAATATATAATACTTAATTTTTTTTACTATTTTGTCTCTTATTTAAAATGTATTATAGAAGATTGTGATTAAAGTGTGTGTGTGTGTATTCCTTTTTTCTTTTTTTAATGTGAGCTATCTTACCATATATGAATCTAAGCTGTTTTTGGTACATGAACGGGTTATGAGGAAAATAAATTATGATGAAAATATTTTGATTGTATTTCGATCATGACACAGTAGTTTTTTTTTTTTTAATAGAAATACTATTAGAGACAATTTTATTTATTTAAATGTTCTTTCTATTTTCATTTTGAGGGGTGTTTGATTGTAGACTTGGGACGGATTCCTCGTGGTAGGATTACATTTTCTCGTTGCGTGGCTACTTGCCATCCTCAAAGTTAGTTCTCAAGCAGTAATATACATTAATGGATTTGGAAAAAAAAATAGCCTAAAAAGTATAACCATATACAAAAATAATATATAATACTTAATTTTTTTACTATTTTGTCTCTTATTTAAAATGTATTATACGCATTTTTGATGAGTCTAGAAGATTGTGATTAAAGTGTGTGTGTGTGTGTATTCCTTTTTTCTTTTTTTAATGTGAGCTATCTTACCATATATGAATCTAAGCTGTTTTTGGTACATGAACGGGTTATGAGGAAAATAAATAATGATGAAAATATTTTGATTGTATTTCGATCATGACAGAGTAGTTTTTTTTAATAGAAATACTATTAGAGACAATTTTATTTATTTAAATGTTCTTTCTATTTTCATTTTGAGGAGTGTTTGATTGTAGTCGACTTGGGACGGATTCCTCGTGGTGGGATTACATTTTCTCGTTGCGTGGCTACTTGCCATCCCCAAGGTTAGTTCTCAAGCAGTAATATACATTAATGGATTTGGAAAAAAATAACCAAAAAAGTATAACCATAAACAAAAACCATATTTAATACTTAATTTGTTTATTATTTTGTCTCTTGTTTAAAATGTATTATATGTATTTTTTATGAGTCAAGAAGATGGTGATTAAAAAGTGTGTGTGTGTGTGTGTGTGTGTGTTCCCTTGTTAATGTGAGTTATCTTACCATATATGAATCTAAGCTGTTTTGGTACATGAACGGGATATGAGGAAAATAAAAAATGATGAAAATATTTTGATTGTATTTAGATCATTACAGAGTAGTTTTTTTTAATAGAAATACTTTTAGAGACAATTTTATTTATTTAAATGTTCTTTCTATTTTCATTTTGAGGGATGTTTGATTGTAGTCGACTTGGGACGGATTGCTCGTGGTGGGATTGCACTTTCTCTTTGTATGACTACTTGCCATCCCCAAGGTTAGTTCTCAAGCAGTAATATACATTAATGGATTTGAAAAAAAAAATAACCTAAAAAGTATAACCATATACAAAAACCATATTTAATACTTAATTTGTTTACTATTTTGTCTCTTGTTTAAAATGAATTATATGCATTTTTTATGAGTCTAGAAGATGGTGATTAAAGTGTGTGTGTGTGTGTGTGTGTGTGTGTGTGTCTATTCCTTTTTTACCGTAAGCTATCTTACCATATATGAATCTAAGCTGTTTTTGGTACATGAACGGGATATGAGGAAAAGAAAAAAGGATGAAAATATTTTGATTGTATTTATATCATTACAGAGTAGTCTTCTAATAGAAATACTATTTGTTTGACAATTTTATTTATTTAAATGTTCTTTCTCCTTTTATTTTGTACCTAGTTTCGGGGTATATATTTGCCTTTAAATTTTAGAAATACAATGAAAAATTCTAGTCAAATATCGTTAATACCTAGCGGGGTGCTAGACTAACTGATCCAGCTAATTTGAGTTCTTAAGCCTGAAGATCTTAGTTCAAGTAGGGCCATACACTATCATTCATCAAAGAAATTAGGACTTTTAATCCTCAAGACTTTAGAAATTAGGGAACTTAGATGGTTAGAACCAACATTGACGAATGGATCTTAGCTAGTCTGATTCTTTTCAGGTGCATGGGTTCCTTTTATGAGAGGCAAATGTAGAACATACTTTGAATCTCTAAAGACAAGAGAAAGATACTATAGGCTTAGGTTTCAGAAGATAGAAAAGACTCTTGTAGAGTTCATTGAAACAAGCTTTCTATTATTCAAGGGTCGATACAAGATGTATTCTGCCTCTAGCTATGGGCAGACC
>QFDD01005431.1:0-11001 GCA_006871305.1 Vachellia collinsii | reverse complement strand
AGGAACATAGGACAGTTGGTGTTTGATGAGATGTGGAGATTTAGGTTCTCCAAATCTAAGAGAATGTCTATCCCTTACCCTTGCCTAGTGTCCAAGATCATTGAGCTTCACAACATTTGGCACCTCTTGAAGGATCAGAAGGTTCTTCAGCCTGTTCAGTTCAAGGAAACTCATCTTCATAGGATGAAGATTAAGATTCAGATTACCCCAGAGAAGACTACTGTGGAAAGTAAGTAGAGGAAGAGGATTGCTTCTAAACCTTCTAGGGTGCCCTAAGATGAGGCACAATCATCAGCCCCTCAGCAGCCTACCACAGCACCTTCCTTTGCTCAGGCCTCTGTTCAACACTTCAGGGAGACTGAGTTTAGGAAGATGGGTTAGGAGTTCACTCAGGCCTTCCATTCTGAGACTCATAACTATGTGAACAACCTTTTGAAGGCTGCTGCTGAGTATTTTATAGGGAGATCACTTGACATAGCAGTGGGTGCTCTGAAGGATTCAGTGGACTCTTTGCAGACATCAGTGGATACCAGACTTGCCTCTCTAGAAGGGAGGATGACCTCTATTGACGACTTCATCAGAGGATTCCAGGCCCCTTCCTCTCCTCTAGCTGAGCCATATGCTCCTAAGCCCTCTACTGAGCCTGCACCAGTATCTCCTGCTCCTGCTTCTCCAGTACCCTCTCTTGTTCCTTCTCCTCCTGCTCCTGCTCCTGTTCCTGCTCCTACTCTAGGCTCTACTTTCTTACTCCTTCTTGAGTATCACCCTTTATCTGAGCCTGAGCAGCCATCAGCAGCTTCAGATCCTTCCCCTTCTGAGCCTCCTATGTCTCTTGCACCTCTCACTACCATTTTTAACATTTCTGACTCTTTATCTTCACCTGAGCACCTTGCCTCTACTTCTCACCCTCTTTGATTGATGACAAAAAAGGGGAGAAAAGTGGTGAGTCTTGTATTATGTTTTGACTTTATGTTTTGACTTGTATATGTTTCTGATTTCTGAATTCTATACTCTTGTTTGAATTATCTAGTTAATATATGAAGTTAATATGCAGTTGATTAATTATTGTTTAATCTACTCTTATCTTTTGTTAATTGGTTTTGTCATCATCAAAAAGGGGCAGAATCTTGAGATAATGTTTTGATGATGACAAATATGTTTTTGAAATTATGTTTAAATTATTTGTTTTCAGACAAGTTTAAGAAAACTTCGAGTTTTAGTGAAATCATTGAGAGAACTCGAGTTATATGTTTTAGAACTCGAGTTACATTTTTCAAAAATGCTTTCAAAATCTCAAACTTTCAAGACAACTCAAGTTTTGATTCAAGTTCTGTCAAAACTCAAGTTATGGGAGTTAAAACTCGAGTCTCGGGTTTTGGAAAAAGCTTTAAAAATGTCAAACTCTCTGTAGAACTCATGTTTGAATAAAAGTTTTCTTATAACTCGAGTTTCGTGTTTTAAAACTCGAGTTTCGAGTGTTGAAAGTGTTTTAGAAAATCAGAACTCTCAGAGAAAACTCAAGTTATGTTGAAAGTTTTGGCAAAATTCGAGTTTTATTTTATAGAACTTGAGTTTCGGGTTCTGAAGCATTTTTGAAAACTTGAAGTTTCAGTAGAAGTTTTGATGGAACTCGAGTTATGAGTATCAGAATTTGAGTTTCGAAGAGAGAGAAACCAAACTTCCTTCCCAACTTGAAGTTTCAGCCAAAGTTATGGCATAACTCGAGTTTTGGGATTATGGAACTCGAGTTTTAAGCTCTTGAAAATTACTGAACTTCAAAACTCCTTTCCAAACTTGAAGTTTCATTAAGAGTTTTCATAAAACTTGAGTTTTGTAAGTTGAAACTCGAGTTTTGTAAGTTGAAACTCGAGTTTCGAGAAGTAAACTTGTTTTAAACCTGAAACTTCCAATGAAACTCGAGTTACACATAAACGTTTTGATTTGAAATACCTATAACTTGAAGTTTTATGAGACAAAACTCGAGTCTCGAAGAGTGAACATGTTATAACTAAAAACTTTCAATGAAACTCAAGTTACAATGAAAGTTATCATTTGAAAATAGTTAGAACTTGAAGTTTTGGTTATTGGAATCAAGTCTCGAAGAGCACAAAATTATTTTGCTTGCAGAAACTTATGAAAACCCGAGTTTTAAGTTCTATAACTCAAGTTTTATCAAAACTCTTATTAAAACTCGAGTTACAACAAAAGTTCTATGATTTCTACTTTGAAAATTCTTCAATAACTCGAGTTCTGAGAAAGTAAAACTCGAGTTTGCCTCTCTGACATTAACGCAACGTGTCAGAAACTTTATTCTGATCTCAAATCTTTCCTTATTCATGCAATGTTTATTTGAATCACACCTACCATCATAAATGCTTAACTGCCTTAATTATTAACAGGGAATGAAGTTCTGATTGCCTAAACAAAAAGAGATTCAACGGACAAAATCTCAGAAAAACATCCTACCTACTGTCAGAAGCACTCAGACGCATTCAATGCTGGAAGGTAAACGAAGACGTTGGGTCTAACGGAAACTTAAATGTTTCTAACAAACATTTAGTTCTTCTCATCTATAAAAAGGTGAAGCATTCAAGTCACCGGAGATAGAAAACGCACATACGAGAAAGCAAATTCATTACGCTTCAGCTACCACCTCTGTTTTCATATTCTCATTTATGAGCTTCAGTGATTGTCATTAAATTCATAGAAAGGAGAATATACTGGTTCATTTATTGTTCATTTATTGATCTTGTGAGAGTTACTCAAGGTTGGAGAATCTTGAGTGGGTTAAGACACGAGCAAAAGTGTTTGTGGGATAGTTTGAGTTAGGAAGGGGGAGAGTCCTTCTTCTGATTGCTTGTAATCTTGATTGCTTGTAATCTTTTGAGATTAGTGGATTTGAAAAGCTCAGAAGGTTCTGAGGACTGGATGTAGGTCAGGAGGATCGAACCAGGATAAATCCTTGTGTCAATTTTCCTTATACTCTGTTTTACGTTTTCAACGTTGAGAAAATTTTAAACAGACCAATTCACCCTCCCTCTTGGTCAAATCCTATCCTAACATTTGGTATCAGAGCCGACCGGCTCCGATTCCGATGTCCTGCCAAGCGCCCCTCGGGGTGTGGGGTAGGTAGGGGGCCCCACTGTGACGAGGGCGTCACAGGATTGGGTGGGGGAGGATGTCACGAGTGACTCCTTGGAGTCCCACATTGGATAGGTGTGGAGTGGTCCTAGGCTATATAAGCGGGCGCTGCACACCCTGTACAACCGGTTTTGCGAGGAGAGGGTAATGGCCCCGTGATAAAGATGGGCAAAAAATTAGTGAAGAGATCAAAAGAATTGAACAACGGGTTAATCATGTTCAGGAAGGAGTACTACCAAAAGAATAAGGTGAAGGCAACAGGTAGGAACCTCAAGGAACAAAATGAAGAGGTCGTAAGGGCGTGAAGGGGTTTGACGGAAGACCAGAGGAATAACTACAGGAGATGACAAACAAGACAAGGCCGCCTAGACGAAGAACAAAAGTTGTTCATAAGTTTCATACCCATTGCTCACTCTCGTAACTAATGTCATTGGTAGAATTTGTCAATTAAAATAAAGAGTTGAAGAGGCAGGTTGAAGAAATTGGGTTTGGAAAGCTGCTTACGGTCCAATGCATTAGACTACAACACGACCTTATTTTGGCACTGCTTCAAGAATATGACCCACCAACAAACAGATTAAGAATTATAGGGAAGACAAAAGAAATAAATGTTAATGATGTCTTCCAATTTCTTGGACTACCAGACAGTGGGAATGAGGTCAATATGGATGCAGAGGAAGATGACGCCAGCTTCAAGGAGATGAAGAAGAAATTCTTCAGAGTACCATATACGAGGATAGTGAAGGCCTTAATAGATGGGTTGTACACAGACGAAGAGTTCGAGTTCATATTTGTCCTATTGACAGTCGGCATATTTCTAACTCCAACAGCAAGTCCTTTGTAAGTAATCGATTGTTGAGATTGATGTGGTGCACCAAGAATGACTTCAGTGGCATTAATTGGGCCAAATATGTCATGAAAGATCTATAGATAGAGATGGGAAAGTCCATTAAATTTTATAGGAAAAAGACGACAGGGGCTTGCAATGTTGGTGGATGCCTGTACTTATTATTGGTATGCATTTTTTTAATGAAAGTTTATTACTATTAGTTGGTTAGATTATTATCGGTTTGTTAATAGACTATTATTGATATTGTAGATATACTTCTGCGAACACTTCCCCTTGACCAAAAGTGTAGAGCATCAGTACACCCATGCTGTTCAATTTTGGACAGATGAAAAAGTAAGAGACTTGGAAAAAAAGGAGAGGCGCAGCAAGATGGGCATCCTATTTGGAGGGAGGGTGATTGAAGTGAAGCATACCACAAAAGGCAAAACAACATTGGCCAAACTGGACCCGGTATGTACAATGCTGGTGATATGTGAAGTAATTTTCCATTACACCATAGTCACATGACTAAACATGCGAATTGTGTCAGTTAGGACTTGAGGGAGTTGCATGGATGCCTTGTTATTGAGGACGAGTTAATCAAGTATCAGCTCAGCAGGGATCGGGATATAAATGAGGGCTACGAGGAAATGGAGGTGAATGAAGAAGTGGATGCTACAAATGAAGAAGAAGCAGAATCAGTTGAAGAGGAGGGTCAGACTGGTAAGAAGGAAACACACACATTAAGTGTATTCCACATTAGCGTTTCTTCACACCATGAAGGAGCGGGAAAATGGGCTATGGAGGATGAGGAATTTGAGAGGGGGAAATGGTTACATAGTTCTAGTAGGATGAAGAAACCAACCGTTCCCTCTCCATAGGTCCTGGTGAAGGAGGTATAGAGGAGAAAGAAAGCACCAGATAAGAAGGATACCTATTTCAAGCTAATTTCCTCCATGCCTCCACGTAGTGAGGAGGACAAGTAAGCCTAGTTACTGTCATAGTCCCTAGTGGATTATACAATTCCAAACACTTCATTTGGTAATAACCATTTCCATCTAACATAGTATTACCCTTTTTAACAGGGTCTTCGTGAGCATGGATGATGAATATGTCACTAGGGAAGAGCTGTATTCATTGGGTGGAGTCCACAAAGTGAGTAATCGTGTGATGTCACTTGTTTGTAAGACACTAATGGCTTATCAAAAGGCGGCTGGACAAGTGAGGAGGCACATTTTTGACGCGGACTTTATGGTTAACTAACCAAAACTTGTTTCGTTAATAAGGATAACAGTATAACAATAGTTTGTGTTACTGATTTAATGGTAATCTCTTATGTTGTTGTTGAAAATACTTATGGACCTATTGAAGTGGACAGGTTCAAAGCACAAGACGCAAATTTTGCCTAAGCACATGGGGCACAACATAGCAGATTGTGATTTGATTGTTGGACCTGCACTTCTCAATCACCACTGGTTCTGTTTTGTGCTGGAGCCAAAAACTATGAGGTTCTATGTGCTGGACTCAATGAATCAAAATGTTGAGGTGAAGAAGAAGAGTAGGAAAAAGGGTGTAATTGACAATTACTCATTTGTTGTCAATTCTTGCGTATGTGATTTATTTTCGCACATATTTGCTCACTAAAAATTCAATTTGCATATCAGACTTATATGGAGTTGTGGTTTTTATGTAGAGAGATCTTTTTCATCAAATCATCGGATTAGTGAGGCCAACACTTATTGGCAAGCAGAAAATGAGTGACATCATACACCCATCCATGCCTCAGCAAGGAAATCTGTCAGTGTTGAAACCCAAATTCTTAACTTCAGCCATTTCATATTTCTAGCTGATTGACTTAAGTGACTGATGTTTTTAGGAGAGATTGTGGTGTTCATGTGTTGGTATGGTTGAGCAAATGGCATCCAACAATGACAATTGAGTACACAAATGTATATAAGCCTCTCTGCATAATTGTGTAATGATCCAAAATTAATGTTTGTTGGTACTTTTGTCTAACGTTTCCCATATATGCAGGAACAAGTTGCAAACTTCCAATGGGACCTTTTATGGTGGCTAGTGAACCATCCTAGAAATGAGACCATTAATGATGCTTTGATGCTTCTGTCCCATCAAGAGAAGCCAAGGACCAGCACACATAAACGAAGAAAATTGCGATAAAAGTGCCTTACCGTATGGGATGGTGGTGTGTGATGACAGTGTGTAATGATTTCTTTTGTTATGCCAACTGAATTTGATAAATTGTTTTGTTATTTATGCATATTAACGCAATGTTTCGCTCCGAATTGCAATGGTTCATATTACTGACTATAAAATGCAACATAATCTTACCAATATAGCAGCGTAACTCTAAATAACCCAAAGACATTACTGTGATATGTACATTATACACTGAAAGTGTGGTGAAACATTTGAATCACAAAGAAGACTCGAAATGAATTGTGCAATACAAATTATGTTTCACCAAAAAGATAAGTTGAGTTTTATGACGAATTTTTATGCATTCGAATGTACAACAGGGATCATTCGAATGGAGTGGTTGTGTGGACGATCTTCAAACACATGAACCATTAATTTGAAATAGCATGGGTTCATTCGAATGACGCTTGCACTGCTCCTCATTTTATTGGGAGTGGACAATCTTATATGATGAAGATGGGAAATGCATTTGAATGGATAGCAGCCCACATTCGAATGCAGTGTACAATTTGGGTGGACGGTGTGTGAAAATGTGAATATGCATTCAGATGAGCATGGGCCTCATTCGAATGATGTTCAATTTGTTCCCCATGGGTACATTCCCATATACTGAATATGTGAACACGATTCAAATGGATAGGGAGTGCATTAGAATGGAGTGTACATTTTGAGTGCATGATATTGTAAAAATTAACCAACCATTCTAATGACTACCTGGCTCATTCGAATGACGCTTCAATTGTTCCCCATTTTATCGAGAGTGTAGAATAGAATATGATGAAGATGGGAACTGCATTCGAATGAACAATAGGCCTCATTCGAATGCGGTGTAGGCGTTGCCTGAAAATTAAACTAATGCTTCTGTTATGTCCAGTCCATATTCGGATAATTCATTCCAAGCATGATAATTCCATATTTTTAGGCTTGCATTCAAAGGACAGAGCATGATAATTCATAGCATATCACATGAAAATCCATGTATGACACCAACATATACAGTATATATGCAAATTTTCTTTAAACAAGAAACCATTAGCTTGAAAATGGTATGTACAATTCCTGAAAGTCAGTACAATATGGACAACTGTCATATGCTATTGACCATGTATTGAATCCTTTGCCACTTTCTCATCATCACCTACAAATGTGGAGATTGAGGGTAGATAAGGGACTGCCTGATGTCTTTGTGGAGGAGGAGGAGGAGGAGGATTGTTGGTTACATCTTCTCGTAAAGAAGTCAGAACCTAATCAATGATAAGATCAGTCTAAAGCAGAATAGCACAAACAGTTGTGGTAAATGGAGAAGTGGTTGATGTAATTGGAGTAGCAGCTACTGAAGGCTGTGAAGGAGAGGAACAGTATGAAGATAGAGGTGGGGAGGGCAACTTTGGAGATAGGTCATGAGTGAATGAATGAGGTTTAAGGTTTGATTCACTAGGTTGGGAAGCTGCTTGAGGCTGTGGTTTAGCGGCATGAGATGGAGGTCGAGGCTGTGGTTAACTGTGATGACGTTGCTCTCGCGGGTGTGCTTCACAAGGATGTAAGGGAGATTGAGACTGCCTTTGGGATGAACAAGGATGCGGAGATTCACTACAAGAGGGGTGAGGAGTGGGCAGGAATACCGCAAACCTATGTAACATTTCAGCAATCTCCCCACTCTTCTCAATATGCATTTTCATCAAGTCCATGATAGCTCTGCTGCTAGCATCCACTAGCAAAGCTACGGCTTCCATTTCTTTTTTATGTTTAGCCAGCATCCGTATGTGAGAGTCAAGTAAGGTCTCCACAGCAGATTACACAGCTTTTTGTATGATTTGCTCTAAGGATGCAGTATGAGTAGGATCTGGCGTAGGTTCCCTCACAGATTGAACTTCATCCATTTTTAAAGTTTCAACTTCAGGCCTTTTCCTTTTCTTATGCAGTGTGACTTCCTTATCTCCATCTTTTGTGGCAATCATGATACCCATTCTTGCCAATTGTGTGCCGCCAAACCTCGATACACGAATTATTTGGTCTTCTAGATCTAGGTACCAAATTTTGTTTTCCCTCAGAAACAATGAAATTAGATAAGGAAATGGCATTGCTGCATAATACCATGGGCTAGCTGAATATTTTCTGAACATATTGATCTCATTGAAGATAACAGCTCCAACATTCCTTGTATCCTTTGCGATGATTGATGCAAAGAAACCATAGTCCCTCCTAGCAAAACATGTGAAATTATTTGCTTTGTTGACTATAGCTCTTGTATATATGTACCAGAGGATCCTGTGCTTCTCACTCATTGCAACAGGTTTGAAGTTTAAGCCTTTAGGGTCTCCCTCGGGTTTGAGGATATCCAACGTTTGTTTTGCAGTTCTCTCTACAAAACCATCTTCTGGAGGATTAACAATCCCAAGCCACTCATTGATGTTGGCGGCAGAAATTTCAAAATTTTTATCCCTGACCTCAGTTTCTAGCCTATCCTCTATCAATTCACCACATCGTCAGTAAGTTCCACCAATCTTAAGTTACTGAAGAAGTGTCTAACAGCAATTGGACTGTAGGAGAGGTTATTCTCAATTCAAGGTTGATATTGGCCAAGATATTCATATAGATCCAAATTAAATTCCTTTTTCAAAATCTCCAAGTCAATATAAATAGCAGGTGATATTTTCCTGTTTGCAAAATGAGACTCAAATTTTTCCTTATCTAAAGGTGTGAAGGGTGCACTGATAAACCCTTCTGGAAGACTCAACTCTGAACCTGTGGAGGTTGTATTAATGGATGGAACTTCTGGCTGTTGTTCCTTCTACGATGAGGATGGAGCATCTGATTGGATGGCCACAGATGATGATTGTTGTTGTAGTGCGCGGACATCATTCCCTGGCCCCTTCTCCAATGGAGAAGGAACATCATCATTCCTTGATTGCCCCATATCCAATACCACTGCTTCTTTTGATAGTCCCTCTTCAGATGTTGGCCGACCATGGGTAACTTGCTGTTTCATGAGGATGTCCATCCCAACTTTTTCAGCAGCCTTTTGAGCTTGATGACGAGTTTGGATAATGGTGTGACTGCCTTCTTCAACTGGGGACTGATGTGGCGATACAATGACCTCTTTCTTTCCCTTCCCTCTGTGTGCATCTTTCTTCTTCTGCTGTGGGGCAGCCCACTCGTTGATGGTAATGGGTTTCCCTACAGGCACATCATCTCGAACCCTAGGTCGACGGTGCTTCGCTTTCATCGGAGCATAACTTATTGAGGGTTGATGTGCTTCCATGTTCAATAGTACTCGAGATGCCTGGCAACTTTACTCGCACCATTGTGATAGAAAGATTAATGCTGAACAGCGATTGAGGTTTCAAACAAAACGGATGACAGTTTCAAACTTCAAGCAATAGCAGGAATGAAACGGTTTAAGGAGTTGTAGGACGGTTTACACAGGATTCAATTATTGTGTATGAGATTAAAAAATCAATCGGATGTGTTACTGTAGCAATCGAATAAACAAGCCAAGCCCTAAGGAAAAGTAACAGATACGCCCGTCTATAGTTGAATGATATATGGCCACTTATTCGGATGAATACCGTGTTTTCCTCATACGTTTTGCGACTCATGTTTAGTAATTCATTCGAATGTGTCCTTCTTGCATTCGAATGATTCATGCAAAATCCCGCCTCAGATAGCGGTTACGCATTTGAATAAGGGGAAGATGGGAGATTCATTCGAATTGAAAAAATATCATTCGAATGAGCCTTGCATTGTTCCGGTTTTCTTGTTATGTGGAGTTGACAATTGAATACGGTCAGGATGGGAATGCCATTCGAATGCACGATAGGGCTCATTCGAATAGAGTGCACATTCTTATCCGACGATGATATGAAAAGGAGAAATGAACCTTTCATTCGAATTATATGGTTCATGCATTTGAATAAGCCTTCCATTGTTCCGGTTTTCTTGTTATGTGGAGTTGACAATCGAATACGGTGAGGATGGGAATGACATTCGAATGGAGTGCACATTCTTATCTGACGACGATATGAAAAGGAGAAATGAACCTTTCATTCAAATTATATGGTTCATGCATTCGGATGAGACTTCCATTGTTCCGGTTTTCTTGTTATGTGGAGTTGACAATCGAATACGGTGAGGATGGGAATGCCATTCGAATGGACGACAGGGCTCATTCAAATGGAGTGCACATTCTTATCCGACGACAATATTAAAAGGAGAAATGAACCTTTCATTCGAATTATATGGTTCATGTATTCGAATGAGCCTTCCATTGTTCCGGTTTTCTTGTTATGTGGAGATGACAATTGAATACGGTGAGGATGGGAATGCCATTCGAATGGAGTGCACATTCTTATCCGGCGACGATATGAAAAGGAGAAATGAACCTTTCATTCAAATTATATGGTTCATGCATTCGGATGAGACTTCCATTGTTCCAGTTTTCTTGTTATGTGGAGTTGACAATCGAATACGGTGAGGATGGGAATGCCATTCGAATGGACGACAGGGCTCATTCGAATTGAGTGCACATTATTATCCGACGACGATATTAAAAACAGAAATGAACCTTTCATTCGAATTATATGGTTCATGCATTCGAATGAGCCTTCCATTGTTCTAGTTTTCTTGTTATGTGGAGTTGACAATCAAATACGGTGAGGATGGGAATGCCATTCGAATGGACGACATGGCTCATTCGAATGGAGTGCACATTTTTATCCGACGACGATATGAAAAGGACAAATGAACCTTTCATTCAAATTATATGGTTCATGCATTCGAATGAGCCTTCCATTGTTCTGGTTTTCTTGTTATGT